>WNHD01000298.1:0-57714 GCA_011057455.1 Ganaspis sp. Gsp50
TTCTAATTGTTAATTTTAATTGTCAATTTCCATGGTCAATTTCAATTGTCAATTCTCTTTGTTAATTTTAATTGTCAATTTTGATTGTCAATTCTCATTGTTAATTTTAATCGTCAATTTTCATTGTTAACTGAAATTGACAAATTCAATTGTCAATTTTAATCGTAAATTTTAATTGTCCATTTTGATTGTCAATTTTAATTGTCAATTCTAAGTGTTAATTTTAATTGTCAATTTGGATCGTCAATTTCCATTGTCAATTCTCATTGTTAATTTTAATTGGCGAATTTAATTGTCAATTTCAATTGTCAATTCCAATTGTCAATTCTCATTGTTAATTTTAATTGGCAATTTTGATCGTCAATTTCCGTTGTCAATTTCAATAGTCAATTGTCATTGTTAATTTTAATCGTCAATTTTAATTGTCAATTCTAATTGTTAATTTTAATTGTCAATTTGGATCGTCAATTTCCATTGTCAATTTCAATTGACAATTCTCATTGTTAATTTTAATTGGCAAATTTAATTGTCAATTTCAATTGTCAATTCTCATTGTTAATTTTAATCGTCAATTTTAATTGTCATTTCCAATTGTTAATTCTAATTGTCAGCTTGGATCGTCAATTTCCAAAGTTAATTTCAATTGGCAGTTCTCATTGTTAATTTTAATTGGCAAATTTAATTGTCAATTTCAATTGTCAATTCTCATTGTTAATTTTAATCGTCAATTCAAATTGTCATTTCTAATTGTTAATTTTAATTGTCAATTTCCATGGTCAATTTCAATTGTCAATTCTCTTTGTTAATTTTAATTGTCAATTTTGATTGTCATCAATTCTCATTATTAATTTTAATCGTCAATTTTAATTGTCAATTTCGAACTAAAGCTCCCTGCTTGTGATTTCACAGGTCGACTTCGAGATATTGATCATTTCTCACTGGATTATCGTCAGCGAGTAAGTTTCTGCGACAACTGTATGTCTCTTCAGGACGGGAATAAAATCCCGAGAATTGTTTATGAGCCATTTGAGAGAATATTACGAGACCTGAGAAGACGTGAGGCTCAGCTAAAAGCCTACGGAAGTTTAGCTTTCATCGTCGATTTCAAGGTCATCTATCACCTTGTGAACGACATTTGGCACGGCAAGTCTGCAATCACAGAGTGTAACGATCTTGATAAATTGCAACTGGTCCGATTTCGACAGAATGTCGAGTGGTCGCCTTGGAATTCCTTGGTTCTTACCAGGAGAGAAGCTCTCATGCACGAAGCAGTCGTCAACTTGTTCGATGTTTACGATTCCAGCCTCGTGCAAAAGTTTCACGCCAGGAATTTGCAAGCTCGTCTCTATTTCGAGTCAATTACTAAGTTACAAAAACCGTAAACCTTTTGCTATTCCACGCTAAACATATATATTCTGCTACGACCATATTTCCCAGACTTGAAACAACTTTTATGTTGTGTTTAAAAAAACTTTCTTCACATTTTTAGGTGATTCATTTTTTTGGAATTGGAAACGCTTTTGGGTTTTTGATACAATCTTTATTGTACAGGAGGTTAGGGTAGGAAATACTAATTTTTTGGAAATTTGAACGTAAATGATTTATTTAATTTGGTATAAAAAACTATGGATTTTAATCTACGTTACAAGCGCTACACTTTCTTGGATCAATTATAAAATTTAAAAAACTTGGATAAAAATTTCCCTTTTTTGCAAAATTCAAATAGTTTCTGGATTTCTTTTTGCAATCACTTTTCTGCATTCGATACAGTATAAAGAAGCACCAATTTTGATCTACGTTACAAACACTAAACTTTCCGCGATCGCATTGAATTTTTAAAAAATATGAAATGGATTTCAATTTTTTGCAAATATCAAGGTGTTCCTGAGATTTTTTTTACATTTTTCTTTTCGTATTCGACTCGGAATAAGAAAACACGAATTTTAAAGTAGGTTACAAACACTACACTTTCCTGGATCAATTAACAGTTTAACAAAGTATGTAATGAAAAACTAGAATTTTTGAAAAATTCACGTTTTTTTAAACTTTAATGTGTTCCTGAAACATTTTTTGCATTTTCCTTTTTGTATTCGATTCGGCATAAGAAAACACGAATTTTAACGTAGGTTAGAAACACTACACTTTTCTGGATCAACTATCAATTTATCAAAATGTGGATTTGCAAATCGACATATTTGAAAAATGCACATTTTTGCAAATTTCAAGGTGTTCCTGGAAACTCTTTTGCATTTTTCTTTTCGTATTCTTTTCAGCATATAAAAATACGAATTTTAAAGTAGGTTACAAAAACTACACTTTCCTAGATCAATTAGCAGTTTAACAAAGCATTTACCTAATGGAAAATTGCCATTTTGGAAATATTCACTTTTTCGCAAATTTCAATGTGTTCCTGAAAACTTTTATGCATTTTCCTTTTTGTATTTGTTTTGGCATAAGAAAACACGAATTTTAACGTAGGTTACAAACACTACACTTTTCTGGATCAATTAGCAGTTTAACAAAATGTGTAATGAAAAACTAGAATTTTTAAAAAATTCACGTTTTTGTAAACTTTAATGTGTTCCTGAAACTTTTTTTGCATTTTCCTTTTTGTATTCGATTCGGCATAAGAAAACACGAATTTTAACGTAGGTTACAAACACTACACTTTCCTGGATCAATTATCAATTTATCAAAATGTGGATTTGAAAATCGACATTTTTGAAAAATGCACTTTTTTGCAAATTTCAAGGTGTTCCTGAAAACTTTTATCCATTTTTCTTTTTGTATTTGTTTTGGCATATAAAAGCACGAATTTTAACGTAGGTTACAAACACTACACTTTTCTGGATCAATTAGCAGTTTAACAAACTATGTACCTAATGGAAAATTGACATTTTGGAAATATTCACTTTTTTGCAAATTTTAATGTGTTCCTGAAATTTTGTTTTGCATTTTCCTTTTTTTATTCGATTTGGCATAAGAAAACACAAATTTTAACATAGATTACAAAGACTACACTTTCCTGGATCAATTAGCACTATAACAAAATGTGTATTGAAAAATTGACATTTTTGAAAAATTAACTTTTTTGCAAAATTCAATGTGTTTCTGAAATTTTTTTGCATTCAGTAGTTTGCTTTTGATTTGACATAAAAATGAAGAATTTTGATCTACATGTCAAAAACTACATACTTCTGGATCAAATTGAATTTTTAAAAAAGAAGAATGAAAATATAATTTTTTTGCAAAATGCGATTGATATTTTTTTATGATTTCAAGGTTTTTAATCATTGTTGGAATAATATTTTTAAAAACTTAGTATTCTTTTTATTTTTTACAACTGCTTAACAAATAAAATGTTATTAATAGTATTTTATAACAAATTTTAAATTTTCTTTAGTTTTTTTCATTGAAAAAAGTCAATCTTGTTTTTAAGAGAAGACTTTAAGCCGGAACCTTTTTATATATTTTTTATATACTCTTTTCCCTCTCCTTTTTAGCTGGATAAGAGCTTTTATGAAAATCCTGAACGCCTCCTGTGCAATAGGATATGTCAGAAGAGTTGCTTTTATTTTTCTAGCACTTCTTCAAAACTTTCATGTCGTAAAAAACAGTTATCAAACTTTTCCATATTCTTTAAAAAGAAGTTTAGGTGATTTTCGAAGAAATTCGATTCCTTGGTATAAAAATGTGAAAATAATAAGAGCATCAACTGTTGCAGATTTTAATATAAAAGTTTTTTAAACAATTCCGAGGAATTGAATCATTATTAAAAGTTCATTACTGTAATGTTGATGAAACGTTTCTTCTTGAATTGTTAATTTTATTGTTAACTTTGCAGTTAATTTTATATTTATTTTTTTAAATAGTTATATAAGATTTTTTATACATTTGTTGCTTGAATTGCGTATATATTGATTATATACCAAAAAAGAAAAGAGTGTAGAGCAAAGAAATTTCGTTGTACATGAAAAAAATTATATAATACCTGTTACTATTGTTATTACTAATTTTATCATTACATTTATAATTAAATTTATAAAAAGTTTGCGAATGTACTGAAAGTTATGTAGTAATCTAGTATTAAATTTGTACTTAGCGCTTCAAGATTTCTCATACATATTGAGTTTTATATATCTGAGAATATGTCCCGAAGGTAACATTTGTTGAAAGCTTACACGAACTTTAAATCTCGTACAATTTAAAGAATTCTCGTGCGGCGGTGGATCAATAGAATTCTAATGAGAATAGGCATAAAGTTGGATTTTACGGCACCCGAGCAATTTTCCATTCTTTTAGTATTTAAAAAAAGTTCTGTTTGTAAAATTCCGCGTTTAAACACTCTTCACCGAATAAATTAAATTCTTCGAAGTAATCAGGATTATCGGAGAAAAATTCTCTTTTTAATTACAAACTAGCGTTCACATCATTAGTCAAATTTTATTGGAATTTTACAATCTTTTTTATATTACAGCGTCAATGTTTGTAAAGAGCAAAACTTATTAAAATTATATTATCTGCATGTGTTAAATTAATTAAAAAATAAATGGAAATTTAATTAAACTAAAAATTCGTGTGGTTTTCATTCACAGTAGAAAAGTATCATAATTGCGTTGAACTGGAAATGATTTTTAATTAAACGTTTTTTTCTGCCTTTTACAGTTTTATTTTTTACTTATTTTACTTTTTAAAGTTCGTATTAATTTTTAATTTTGTATAATTGATTGAAAATCATAAAAAATAATTTGTCAAGTGTCGGCATATTTGATAGAAAATTTATGATGAAAATAGTTACTACAGTAGTTATAAATGTGAAAGCATTTTTCAAAACATTATTTTTCTCCATTAAAAGGAGAGCATGAATATATTGCAAGCTTCAAAGATTAAATTTCATGATTTCTACTTGTTTTTATCGAGTTTTTAAAATTAGTCTATAAGGTAATCGTAAACCTCATTTTCCCTAGAACTCGATCAGCTTTCTGAAAGTTATTAAAAGGAAATAAAAGAATTACTGTGGTTTTGCATTGAAATGGACTTTCGCGACTTCGGGGTTTAAATTAAATGACTTTTTGGAACTCTATGTATACCATTCAGACTATAAATAAAGTCGATCTTAACTGCGATATAGACAGGAATATATCAATGTCACAGACATTCCGCTTTAAATGCAAATACTAAAAGTATACAGCTCTTCAACTCATTGAAGTTTTTCTTTAAGATTTCAAGAAGTGTACTTTTTTCTCTTAGCTCAGTTTTAACATTTCTCTCGCATCTGCATTATGGCACGAATCACATTAATATCTTTAGTTTAAGCTGTTCTGGAAAACTGTTCAAAGAGTTTTTATCAAAATTAGCAACAATATCAAGCAATATTAGCAAATTAGATTAACGAACAAGATTTTCAAACAAGATTAGTAAATAATATTAGCAAGCAAAATCAGTGAATAAAATTAGTAAATGAAACTGTAAACTAAATTAGTAAATAAAAGAGTCAAACGAAAGTGAAGAAAATTAGTGAAGAAGATTAGTGAAGAAAATTAGTGAAGAAAATTAGTGAAGAAAATTAGTGAACAAAATTAGTGAAGAAAATTAGTGCAAAAAATTAGTGAAGAAAATTAATCAACAAAGTTTGCAAAAAAAATGTATTCACAAAATTGTAAAAAAAGTTGATTAACAAAATCAGTAGAAAATAATGAATAAAATTGTAACTAAAATTGTAACTAAAATTGTGTCATTTATTTATCTGTCCTTAAATAAATTTTATCAAAGTGATAAAATATCGGACGTATTTTAATCAACTTTCTTATTACTCCAAAACCCAATGCAACAGAAGTTCAATCATTTTTATTTCACAGGTTTCTCTTCGCTTTTGCATAAAATATGAAATTTCAGGAAGTAAATAACATCAAACAACTTTGAGGCATCACTAAAG
The DNA here is from genome assembly GCA_011057455.1 of Ganaspis sp. Gsp50. Classification (NCBI taxonomy): domain Eukaryota; kingdom Metazoa; phylum Arthropoda; class Insecta; order Hymenoptera; family Figitidae; genus Ganaspis; species Ganaspis sp. Gsp50. The sequence goes on from WNHD01000298.1 coordinate 5,936, forward strand.
TGATAAAAAGTTTCTTTCTGACAATTTGTCCACGTCTCTTTTACCAAGACAGGAAATGGTTCCTTATAAATGTCACTTTTTCCAAACTGACAAAAGTAGTTTCAATATTAATTTCAATTGTATCAAGCAGAGTATTAGTTTTTGAGAAAATTGCACATCATAAACAATAATTAACCAATGTAAGAATATGTTTTAGAAAGTCCCGGAATAAAATTTGTAGTAAATTATTTTTTTTCATTTCGTTTTATTTCATTTTACTTCGTTTTATGTTGTTTATTTTTTTATTTTGTTCATTTTGTTCATTTTGTTCATTTTGTTCATTTTGTTTGTTTTGTTTATTTTTTTTTACTTTGTTTTATTTCGTTTAATTTGTTTTGTTTTATTCTGCTTTATTTTTTTATTTTGTGTTATTTTATTTTGTTTTATTTTGTTTTGTTTTATTTTGTTTTATTTTGTTTTATTTTGTTTTGTTTTATTTTGTTTTATTTTATTTATTTAGTTTTATTTATTTATATTTTACATTTTATTTAATCGATGTGAGTTAACATTGAGAGAAAGTAATGGGTTGAGATAAATGAATAGAGACGAATTCTAGAAATCCCTTTGTAGAGGGCAATAATTCTTTTTTAAAACAAGGATTAAACTTTTTGTAGTTCTTTATTAGAGAGGGAACTGGTGAAGAGTGATGTTGCATAGATATCTTTAACTTTAGATTATGCAAGCCGCACTAGGACAGTGAGTAGTTGGTGTTGGAGATAGTTGAACCGCGAAAGTTTCCATCGTCAAACTTTCGAATTATCTGAATTTCGGCCGTTTTCGAGCAAGTTCAATAATTCGGTAGATGCAGTCGGTTTCAACTTCGTCTCAGGAAACATTCACAACCCTCAGGGAAGTCTTCTACTTCGCTGAAATACCGGAAATACGTGTCCTCGAAAGATGAAATTAATAAGATCGTGACCCAAGATTCAAACCTAGTTTTATATTTAACTCTCAACTTCATTTCATCAAGCGCAATTTTTTAATTGCTTTCAACGCTATGCAAATATCCGTTTCTTTCAAAATTCTAGTATAAAGCAATTAGAGTGACACAAATTTAAATCATTCGAATTTTGCTTTAGTATAAGAATAATCAAATCTGGATCTTTGGAAAAAGTTTTAAGATTTTGCTTTAGTGATAATATAATTTGATGCAAATGAGTTCTTTTTGTGTTTTGTGTTATTGGTAAAGGAAAATAGCAAAAGAACTGAGCAGAGAAAATTAGGAGGTAAGGTTGTGAAAAGAGGGAACAAAATTAGCAAACATGATTAGGAAAGTAGATTAGTAAGTACTATTAGCAGACGACATTAGTGAACAATGTTAGTAAATGGCATTAGCAAACAAGTTTGATGCAGAACATTAGAAATCAACATTAAAAACAATATTAGCAATCAACATTAGCAAACATAATTAGAAAGGTACATTAGCAAATAGTATTAGCAAACAACGTTAGCACACAACATTAGCAAACAATATTACCAAACAATGTTAGCAAACATTGTTAGCACACAAAATTAGCACTCAACATTAGCAAACAATATTAGCAAACAAGATTAGGAAACAGAATTAGCAAACAAAATCAGCGAACAGAATTGGAAAACAACATTAGCACACAACATTAGCAAACAATGTTAGCAAACTATATTAGCAAACAAGGATAGAAAACAACATTATCAAACAATATTAGTAAACAATATTAACACACAACATTACTGCTGTACGAAATAAAAACTTATATAACCAACAATGCTAGTATTGTTGTTTATTTAAATTTTTATTTCTTGCGACAGATTTGCAAACAATATTAGCAAACAAGATTAGAGAACAGAATTAGCAAACAACATTCGTAAACAGAATCAGCAAACAATATTCGTAAACAAAATCAGCAAACAATATTCGTAAACAAAATCAGCAAACAACATTATCATACATATAAAAATACATATAAAAATACAATTAAAATTATTATACTAAATTATTTTTAAAATTACTTTACAAAACTAGCAAAGGAAATTTGTGAACAAAATTAGCAAACAATATCAATAAAAAATTAGTCAACAAAATTTGTTGGTTCTTATTTACGTCAGTGAAAATTGAATTTTTCTATTGATTGAAAACATTCAAGTAGGATTTTCTTTAGTGTTAAATTATGTAAAAATGAGGTACGAGTTTTAAAATATTTTGATATTTTTGAGCGCATTAGAACCAGGAATTTCGAATTTTCGTATTGGAATACGGTTTTAATAGAGTATGTCACTTAATTATAGGATAGTGGCTTACCTTATAGCCTTCTCTGGAGCAAAATGACATGACTAGTCCCCTCTTATCCCTTGGTTCATGCTTTGATCCAACTTTGAATCACTGTTGATACTTGGGTTTCGTACACGTCATGTTCGTCCCAATAATCGTGACATGAACTTTGTCTCTTTAAAGAGAAACCTCATCAATGACGAAAAGTGACATTCTTAAAAAAATTCAATTATAGAATTAAATTTATTTTCTTATGTTTTCGAGAAATTATCTAAATATTTAAATACAATAAGAGAGACAACAATAATCTCGGTATTAATTATCATAATTATTTTCTTTAAACCTTGTGTTTTATATTTTGACAAATTTGCAATGTTCAGTCTTTTATAAAGCAGGGTAGAGGGCAAAATTTCTGTTCGGATAAAGTGCCAAATTTCCTTAAGATGTTTTTGTGAATAAAATGTACATAATTATGCTAATATGTTATTAATTATGATATTATATTATTATGTTGTTATATTATTATTATGTTATATTATTATGTCATATAATTAGAATAATTATTCGTTTAGAATTAGGAACCCCTTCTCAATTAATTAATAATGATCAAATATAATTATGGCATATTACTATGTTATATTATTATGTTGATAATATGTGATACAATATACTTTAATGTGAAGAATTAATAAATTAGAGGTGACAAATAACTTTATAAAGTCAAGAAGCTAATCCAGAAGCTTTTAATTAATTCACTCTGATTAGTATTTACAGAACAGGTTGAATAAAAAATCTTGTATTTTTACATCACTGGAAGAGGATGTTTTAACATTTCTTTTTTAAACCTTAAGTTATGGATAGGATTAAAAATAATTTACAGCTAACCAATACTTCGATATTTCACTCTTAAACTTTAAACACAGGTAATTTAAAGATACGTTATCGATTGAAAGCTATTAATTATAACTTACATCTACTTTACCTGTTTTCTTTTTGGATAAAGTTTTGAAATAGTAGAAGAAGCTTAAAAGGATACTTCAAAAGTAAAAATAAGTGCATTCGTAAATTAAGCACTTTTTATTTGTTTATGTATTATTGGTTGCAAAGTTAAAAAAAAGTATTTTATTTTATCCTGTTAATAAAATATTTCTTTTTTATATTCTTTCTTACATTTAATAATAGAAGGTTACCTTTTGAGGTAAAGTAGGAGAACATTTCACAGAGTGACGTCACAGGGGACGACAAAAATTTTCGACGACAATTATCGCTTTAATATAGGAAAGTATTCTTGTAAACATGCATTATAATTCTTTATAATTATGATTTATTATAAGTATGATTCATTATAATTATAATCCATTATAATTTTCAGTTAGTATGTAATAACTGAAAACGATTTCTGTTTAGAAACTTATTCTGTATGTCTGACCGTATCCCGCTTTCACTACTTACTTCTATAAACGTAATCGTTCAATAAATATTAATGGTAATAACATAGCCAGAAAAGTTCTATAGAATATTGGAAATGCTTCTAAAGAATCTATACATAAATTTCAGCATAGAAATCTACATGTATTCTTGTCGAATTCTATACAATTTTAATTTCTATAACAAATTTAAATCTATCATTCTCATTATAGAATTTGAACAGAATATTCTCAATAAGGAATTTAAAAAAATATCCTCAATGAGCAATTCAAAAAGAATATTCTCATTATGAATTTCAAATTAAACACTTTCATTATAGAAATTAATTAGAATAATGACTCAATGATATGAGAAACATATTGAGAAGGACAAAATAAATAATTTTGAGAATGAAAGAAAAAATTTTCAAGAATGAAATAAATAATTTCGAAAATTGAGTGAATTATTTCGAAAATAGAGTAAATCATTTCGAAAGTGAAATAAATCATTTCGAAAATGAAATAAGTCATTTCGAAAATGAAATAAATCATTTCGAAAATGAAGTAAATTATTCCGAAAATGAATAATTTTGTAAATATTGAGAATTAAGTAGTACAACCTCTTTTCAGTCAGGCACGTAATAATCCGAACCGAATGTATTTAATCCAAAAACTTTTATACAAAATTCTATACACAAATTTTTCTCAATTTTCCCTTAGTTTCTATTCATCAGTTTTAAACAAAAATCTTTATTTTTGCAACAGAATGTTCTGTCTATTTCCGGACTATTTCCTTTATGTCTATTTCCTTTCCCAGTTTACTGGGAAAGTAATTGACTTTCGTTTTTACGTTATTTAACCACTTTATAATTCAATTGCGCGCAAACATAGTTATTATTCAAATCAATTACAAAAAAATCATAAAAATAAATCAATGTTAATTTACCGAATTCTAAATGAAAATCGACATCAAAAGGATATTTTTTCAAGTGAAAAGACCACAGTTACAAAATAAAACCTTTTTAAATTAAAAGAGGAAAAATGTGATAAATGTTTGATTTGGACTGACATGAAGCAGTGAACGAGATTTTATCGTTTGAATCAGATTTAAATGATTCAGATTGAAAGAGCGAGTAGCGCGCGTACGTATTACTAAGGACAAAGTGAATAAAAAATTGGGTTAAATTCCTCGGCAATGCGGGTTTTATCAATATTAAATGGGATGCGGTATAGATGCGTTTTCGTTTCTCTCAATAAATGTTGTTCGATATTCCAGCACTTGCGTAGTGTAAAACTGTTAATCACTCCTTTATTGCGGTTTAATAGGACTATATGAGTGGGTCTGCATCCAACATGCCAATAAATCGACGAAAATCATAAATATTTAACTTGAAACCTATAATTCTGTTATTGTAGTCCCGCATTTTATGGGTGTCATGGAAATCACATGAAATCAACCGAGAATTTATGAAAGTTTCCCTATTTTTCACCCTTTTTACACAATTTTTGCTTATATTTTATTTCACTGCGTTTCCATTTTTTATTTTGTTTATTTCGCTTTTGTTTCTTTTTTTTTCTTTTGTTTATTTCGCTTTTATTTATTTTGTTTATTTCGTTTTTATTTCTTTTGTTTATTTCGTTTTTATTTCTTTTGTTTGTTTCGTTTTTATTTCTTTTGTTTATTTCGTTTTTATTTCTTTTGTTTATTTCGTTTCTGTTTCTTTTGTTTCCTTTGTTTATTTTCTATTTTTGTTGTTTTTGTTTATTTCACACTTTTTTTCTTTTGCTTATTTCCTATTTTTGTTTCTTTTGTTTAATTCCTATTTTTGTAAGAATAGGAGCTCTTCTTGTAAGAATAGTAAGAGCTCGTTGTGGTCAGACACATATTTATCAATTTATTATGCTCTAAAAATGAAAATAAGTAGAAAAAGTTCGATGTAGTCAGACACATATTTGACATTATTGTATGCTTATACAAATTAAAAATGAGTAGTGGAAGCTAGATATAGCCAGACACGTGCATATATTTATTCTGCTTACAAAAATTAAAAATAAGTAGTAGAAGCTCTATATAGTCAGACACATGTTTATCAATTTTAAAGGCTAATAAAAATTAAAAACAATTAGTAGAAGCTCGATTTTGACAAATAATAAATTAAAAATTAAAAATAAGAAATGATAAATTTATCAATTTATTATGCCTACAGAAATTAGAAATAAGTAGTAATAGCTCGATGTGTTCAGACACATATTTATGAATTTATTATGTTTGTAAAATGAAAATAAGTAGTAAAAGCTTTATATAGTCAGACACATATTTATCAATTTTAAAGTATTTTAAAAATTACAAATAAGTAGTAGAAGCTCGATGTAGTCAGACACACGTATCAATTTATTATGCCTACAAAAATTAAAACAAGTAGTAGAAGCTCGAAGTAGTCAGACACTTGTTTATCAATTTTTTAAGCTTACGAAAATTAGTAAAAAGTGTTAGAAGCTCTTCTTTGTCAAAAAAATTTATCAATTTATGCCTACAAGAGTGAAAAATAAGTAGTAATTGATCAATGTGGTCAGACATATTCATGAATTTATTATGCTTGTAAAAATTAAAAAACAAGTAGTAGCAGCTTGATGTAGTCAGACATATATTTATGTCTTATGTTTAAAAACATATGTCTTTTGTTTATGTTTTAAACATTAAAAATAAGTAGGAATAGCTCGATTTAATTAGACACACATTCCTCAATGTTTTAGGCTTACAAAAATTAAAAGGAAGTAGTAGAAGTGATCGTTAGTCAAACACACATTTCTCAATTTTTTAGGCTTACAAAAATGAAAAAGAAGTAGTAGAAGTGATCTATAGTCAGACACATAGAACAATCCTCTTGCTAAAATCTTTTTTCATTAATAATTATAAACCACAATTGACTTTAATTAAGATTAATTAATTGACTTTAATTTTATCATTTTTTTCCACTCATGCCTTTAATTCTCAATCATTATATTCGTAATCTCATCAGAATTGTTAATATGGAAATTTCGAGAACGATAAATTAGAGCACTGTTTCTGACATAAATGTCAAAATCTTTTTAGAACGGGATAAAAGCAGCGTCAATGTACTTTTCTCGGAATAGATCGTTGAAATTTCTGCGGATTGAATAATTAACGACGATTGTATATAACAATCCAATAAATGCTATTATATCCAATACAGCCATGTAGAATAAATAATTACGTTTGTTAGTGTCTGTAGGTAGCAAAGTGAATTTGAGAGTTATGCGGGTTCAGGGAGAGAAAAGAGTAAGTGAAGCATAGATTGGAAAAGTGGTGGGAGGAAAACAGTGAATCTGACAGGAACCGTTTATAGCAATTTGTTCCTGTATAAATCGAATGTTAGTGGAATTGTCGTATAGCGATGTTATAAGTATTGAAATCAATTGAGAATCGAAAGTATGGGAGAGCCATTCATAACACGAGGGACATATAAATTTCAAGCAATATCCCAGACGCGCAATTAGGGATTTGCTAAATCGCATTACTAATTAGGTTTGTCGACCTCCAATTCAGAAGCAGGGTGGCTATAATTGATTCGAATTTGACTATAATCTAATACAAGAGGTACTGGCTTAATCGATAATCAATGGGGAAGGATATCGACACGTGACTCGAATCCCCTCACCAATAAAAACGCAAAAATTAATTTCATTTTCGCACCCCGAGAAAGGAAATTTTCGGTTTCTATTTTTTAGCTCAAGAGAAAAGGTCTAAAAGTAGTACTGAATTTGGTACGTGATTTTTTAAATCAAGAATTTTATCAGTAAATTTTTTTTTCTTTGTACTTGTGTACAAGTACGAAATTAATTGAATATTGATGAAATAGTGATTAAGTAATTAATTAAATATTGATGAAATAGTAATTAAGTAATTAATTAACTATTGATGAAATAGTAATTAATTAATTAACTATTGATGAAATAGTAATTAAGTAATTAATTAACTATTGATGAAATAGTAATTAATTAACTATTGATGAAATATTAATTAAGTAATTAATTAAATATTACTGCATCAATAAACAATGGCTAACAGTCATTACAATTGTGCATAAATGAAAAGAAAATGAATGGAAAAAATGTGTGAAATTATGAAGAGTAGTATCCTCGTTCTTTGATTCGAACACTGTTCATTAAATCTGTAACCTTCATAATGGTCAATTAATGGCTGACCAAAGGTACGGTTATACTACTTAAAGGGAAGTAACAGTAGAAAGTTGCTTTTGAGGAGATCAAACTATTGCTCGTTAGTGGGTTTCTCACAAGTAAGACGCTTACCGCAAGTTATAAAGTTTCGTTCCCGAAGCATTCGGATCTGAAAACTAGTTCTAATTTTACCAAAGCGAGTTGCAAAAAGCTCTAAAAGAAATTCTGAAAAAAAAGATAATGATGTCAAATTGACCTTTTATTGAATTGCCAAAGATGGCTCGAAATATCAAGTGCATTAATGTATAATTATATATATTGCACAGTGATAATTAATTTAATTAATTGTTTAATAATTATCAACTTCAGGAGAGGCGTTTAAATGAAATGAATAAATTTAATACACGACGTTTCAATTAAATTAGCAAAGCTGCTATGTCAGAACAGTTCACTTATTTCCGCAAAGCTCGTGTTGAAATTATTCGTTAAATATAATTGAACAGAAAGTCAAATATGTCTAGGACAAGAAATATGAAACGTGGTTCGCAAGTTGTTCTAAGAGAGCTTTCTACTTTACTCAACTTCTCAAAGTCCTCGCACTTAATATTTTAATAGGCTTCTTCCTGAATGCATGATTTCATGTAATTATTAATAATCCTTCCGCTTTAAGAAGATTTGTGTTTACAAAATCTGACAACCTTTTTACTCTTTTTGCCAAGAACAAGCATTCTTGTATAAAAACAATTTATAGTTCAAAAATATTACAAAAATGTTACCAAGATGTTACAAAAATGTTACAAAAATGTTACAAAAATATCTTTTATTTCATTCATTATTTTTATTTATTCATGCAATTACAATGGATTTTTCATTCTGAAAAAAATTGATGGATGTTTAGTTTCCTTTTGAAAATTATTTTCTTATCTTTGTTCACTTATTCACAATATTCTATTTTGAATTCATAAAAGCGAGATCTTTTTTTTGTCGAGAAAAAATGATAAACAATATTGGAAAGAAAATTGGCGTGAAATCAGTGTAATGTGATTTTATTATGAGAGGGTTGACACTTTGTAGGTTGAAAAGGGCGAGGATAATTTAATACTTTCTTAGCTGAATCCTCTTTTGAAGAAAAAGGTCGCTCTTGACTTGCTACAGTTTCTTCGTGTTGCCCTGTCAAGCTTTAAGTGGCTAGAAGCGACTTGGGATATAAAAGAAAGTGTAAGGACAAACTATATATTGATCCTTCTTAAGGCGTTAAAGCTACTTATTTCAACACAATAGATTGACAACAATCGCTTCTTAAAAAAATCCCCTTCAAAAAAACCGGACCAAACATCGTTAATAATTTTTTATTTCATCTTCAGAGCAATTTCCATAATCTCGCCAATCTCTCGTCGAATATTATAATAAGGCAATGATAATTATAATAAGGCAATGATAATTATAATAAGGCAATTATAAATATGATAAGGCAATTTTTATCAACTTTGTAAAATTTTCTAGGTGAAAACCTACTACCGAAATTTTTGCTAAAAATTGACAACATTTTGATGACGCAATTCATGACAAAAGTTTGTTAAAATTGTACAAAAGTTTGTGGAAATTGTACAAAAGTTTGTAAAGTTTTGATTCAATGAATGAGAAATTTCAAGAAGTATTGACTTATTTTATTTTTGCAATTATTTTAAGAAATTTTTTACTGTACGAAAAAGCAACGAAATTTATTTACGTGTTATTTTTTAAGTAGAATAACCCTGTATTTGGTCAGACACTGATAATGTCACAGATTTATTGAACGAACGAATATATTTGAGTAGTATAACCCTAGCTTTAGTCAGACATTAGAAATGTGATTCCCTAAAGTTAAATTGTATTAAGTAGTAAAAACCTAGTTTTGGTCAGACAGAATGTGTTCGAACAAATATATTTCTAAGTAGTATAAGTCTGCATTTGATCAGACATTACAAATATGTTTCACTAAAAATAAATTTTATTAAGTAGTGAAACCCTAGTTTTAGTCAGACAGAATGTCTTTGAAAAAATATACTTTAAGTAGTATAACTCTAGCTTTGGTCAGACGTTAAAAATGTGATTCTCTAACATTAAATTGTATTAAGTAGTAAAACCCTAGTTTTGGTCAGACAGAATGTGTTTGAAAAAATATGTTTTAAGTAGTATAATTCTAGCTTTGGTCAGACGTTAAAAATGTGATTCTATAACATTAAGTAAAAACCTAGTTTTAGTCAGACAGATTTTGCTCAAATAAATATATTTCTAAACACACTTTTCTCGAAAGTGTCAACTTGATACCAAAAAGTATCAAATTGATCAAAAGAATCTTCATCAATTTGATATTTTTGAAATCAATTTGATACTTTTAAGTAAACTGTGAATAGTATATCCCTGAGTTTGGTCAGACATTACAAATATATTTCACTAAAAATAAATTTTATTAAGTAGTATAACCCTAGTTTTGGTCAGGCAGAATTTGTTCAAAATTACAAAATGTGTTCGAATAAATATACATTAGAAAAACAATTATTTGACATTTTTAATAAACAATCCAACAACAACAAAAATTTTTTATTTACAATAAAGCAATTTCTTAAAAGAAAATTCATTTTTACTTTAAAATTTACCTTTACTTTAAAATTTACTTTTACTTTAAATTTTACTTTTACGATAAAAGATACTTTTGCTATAATTTTTCTTTTTATAAATTTACACCCGGATAGTCGAGTTTTAATTTCTTCACTAATTTTAAGGAAAATGGAACACAAAAGCGTTTTTGAAAATGAGAATGCTGCGATGAAAGGTGGTAATCAGTAATAATAAGTTACTATCGAAATAATTGTGTAACGCGCGGGAAAATAATTATAGAACTTTTATATTTATGCAGACCATTTCTCTGTGAATATATAATGAGCAAAAAATTCACTTCTGCCTAACAGCGGTCATACTTTATTTCCTCGTTAACTGAATTATACGTGATGTGCAACATTTACGAGGAGTGAAACGTACCAGTGTGTCATGAATAAAAAGTAGTTAAGAAAGTACATATACTTGATCTTTTACCGCTCTTTTTGTGGCCTTTTTTAAAAAAATTGAAATAAAATGTGAAAATAAAAATATTTTTTAAAAACAATGAAACGTGTTTTGTAATTTAGTGACGGTATTTGATTTAAATTGAAATTTAAGAAATGCACCTTTTTGTTTTAGTGTCGTCGAACAAGGAAACGTACGTTATTGATTATTTCAAATGAATTCGCTCAGAATTTTTCTTTTCACTTGGATAAGTTTGACTTCGCAAATTTTCTTTACTTTGCGGATTCAGAACGTGCCCCGCACTTTGTATTTGACTTATTGCTTTTTGACTTTTTAAATTAAATATATTTTATCTGCATTTTGTAACCTTGATTTGAATTTTTTACACTTGAATTCAGTATGAGTATCACGAATTTAAAGAAAATGAAAAATAGTTTCCGGACAGAAATGAAAAAGCTCTTAAAAAAAGGCAAAATATAAATTCAATATATATAAAAGTATAAAAATATAAAAAATATAAAATATAAAAAATAATTACTGTTAATATAAGAAAGTTAATTCAAAGTTGATAAGTTGATTGAAAGAATAATAAAAAAGATAGTTATAGTCCGGTTGTTTGTTTAATTCAAATAAGATAGTTGAAATAGAAAATTTCGAATATAAACGAGTAACAAAATTGCGAGAAAAGAGAATCAACGTGATTTTTTATGCAAAAGAAATCTGTGGCGTGATTCTGAATAGTTTAAGATACTTGTGAAGAATATTTTTTGGAATTGTGGGTGATAAATTAAAAGAATGTGTTGTCATGCGAGTTTAGCGGAAATTACGTGGCATACCATGTTGCCAGAAAGAAAAGAGAGTAGAGAGAAAAGTTCATTTCGAATTATTCAACCTACTTCCTAGAGCGTTAAAATACGACCCATAACAAAAGTGGACAGTCACTTGTGCGCGAAGTTGTGAAATAAATTAGTTTAACGAATTTTCGGGAATATTCGCTTCTTCAAATTCTCCGCAAAAAATATATATCCGAATGTCAAGTATTTTTATATAAATCCATCTTCAGCGCTAATAATCAGATTTACAGGGTAAATAGAAACGAGATACATTTGTAGAAAGGAGATACATTTTATTTAGAAACTCGGTATACTTTTAAGACGATTATTGCTAAGAAGATTTGCTTGACAGAGACTAATTATTTTTTTAATTGCCCTTCCTCGAAACGGATTTCAAATAATTAGTCGACTTGATTTCCACTTCTTTATTTTCTTCTTTTTAGTTAATTAATTTGTTAACTATTAGAGCATATCTTGTTAATTAATTTTGCATCTCGTCCTTAATGAGAAAGCATTATTTTTACTTTCGATCACTTCCTTAGTATAATTTTTGTAATAATAAATTCATAAATAAATTTGTTTTTTCCTACTGATTGATTTGTATTTTCCTTTTTATTCTTATTGTTTTCACTCCATCTTTTATTTCTATTGGCTTGTTTTATATTTTTCTTTTTATTGCTTTTACTACATCTTTTATTATTATTGACTTGCTTTATATTTTACTTTTTATAGTTATTGTCTTTTACTCGGTTTTTTGTTTTTATTAACCTTTTATTGCAGGTATATGTTCTTTTGCATTTTTGGAAAAAGATAGTTTTGTAATATGTAACAAATGTTTGTTGATGAAAAATCTTTGTTGATGAAAAATCTTTGTTGCTAAAAATCTTTGTTGCTAAAAATAGGCGAAAAATTCGTTTATAAGGGTGAAAGAAAGAGTCTTGGTTCAAACAGCTTGTGAAGTAGTTTAAAAAGAAAAAGGCATTTGTCTGTAAGTGAATTAACTTTGTAGGAAGAAAACGTTGAGCGTATGAAGGGACAAAAGAGCGGCTGGTTATAATTACTCTAAATGTTCTCCTACGTTTTCATGAAGGTGTCGTGAAAGGTGAAATTCGCCCTCTCACTATTTCAGCTCTTCCGGAGTCGTATTCTCATTTCCACTGCTTCCTTTAAATCGCATAACATTCCCTTTAACAATTCCAGTAAAGATACAAAATTCATAAATGCTCTAATAATCCTTTTCAAGTACTGTTATTTCAATTCCTCTCTTTTTAGTTTCAGTTTTATTTCTAGTTTTATTTATACATTTTTATTTTCCAGTTTTCTATTTCATTATTTATTATGATTTTATTCGATTCCATTATTTATTATGATTTTGTTTCATTTCGTTATTTATTACAATTTTATTTCATTTCATTATTTATTATGATTTTGTTTCATTTCGTTATTAGTTATGATTTTATTTATTCCATACTTTGTATTACGATTTCAGTTTCTTAATAACAATTTCATTCAATAACAATTTTGATTAGAAATATTTTTTTGTTCCATTTTCATTTGCCTTGTATTTTCCTCTTTGTTGTAAATTAAAATTTTCCATGGACGCTGCATGAAGAGAGATAAATTCGCTAAGGAAACAATGATTCGCTTTTTGCGAATAGAATTAAATTTTATTGACTTAGCTGACTCTTGTTTAACAATAAAGTCTGACTATAACTGTGTCGTTCTACTGAAAAGTAGATCAAAGTCGGATTTATGAAACAAAATGCTAACAGTGCGTTATTGTTACAGGATTCCAAGTCAGAATGATTGAATTTCCTGGCTTAAAAGCACTTTCTATTTCAGTTCCTCGTGTGTTTATTTTCTTTTATAATAATGATTTAACTGACTAATGGAGATTTATTTTGGACTTTTAGAATATCCATGAAAGAAATCCATCCATCAAACTATAGTTGATAGGTTTTTACCGAAGAGAGAAATTTTTCTAAGGTAAATGGCTATATTGAAAAAGCTTCTCGAGTTTTTCTGACCTCAAACTATGTATGTTCTCTCTGCAAGGATAACTTCGTTTCCAAGGATGCTTTCTATGGCACGAGAAGAAAATTGAGTCTTGTTCCGAGCCAAAACGCCAACTTTTCTGCATGTGCCTCAATCGAGGGGATTAAATTGTTCTTATCTGATAATAAAACTTTGACAATAATCAATAAGACGATTCTCGGGGGAAAAAACACGGAAACGAAGTTTTACCATCCAGTATGGTAAAATAATACTTTTTTTTCATGTAACTGTAATTCAATGATCCCAGCAAATTTATTCGTCGTACAATTATTTTTATAGATTTGCATAAAACAAGAAGTTGTCTTTTTTATGAGAAAGAGCCAAAGATGGGAGAAACATAAGAGGAACGAGAGAGACAACAAGCACAGAAACATGAAAGGGAAAAGATTGTGTGAGAAGAGAGAAAAATGAAAGAAAGAAAAAAGGAAAGAAAAATGATGGAAAGAAGAATGAAAGAAAGAAAAGAAAAAGAAGAGAAAAAGAAAAGAAAAAGAAAAGAAAAAGAAAAGAAAAAGAAAAGAAAAAGAAAAGAAAAGGAAAAGAAAAGAAAAGTGAAAGAGAAAAGTTAGAGGCATAAAAGAAACAAAAAAGAAAGATGCAAAAAATTAAGAAACAAGAACGAAAGTATTGCAATCTGTTTGTAATGGAAATTTAGACTAAAATAATATTTACGTTCACTTTTGAAAACAATACCGTGAAGCATATTTTATGCGGAAATTAGTTAAAATATGCATACAGACAGAGTCGTGAAATTTTAGCCCTTGGCACTGCAAACACTACTCTTTGGCACCTTAGCAGTCTCAGTCGTTGACTCTCGAGTTAAATAGCCTTTAAATTTGCTAACCAAACCTAATTTAAAATACATAAAAAACTACAAAAGAATTTGAAACACTTTTTAAGCAAAAATAGCAAAACTTTCGAGCTTAACTGGAAACGAAATCAAAATGTGCAAACAATTACAAACAAATAAAAAACCCATGATGATTTAATAATACTTAAAAATATTATCCACCGAAAATTAATAAAAATAACAAGTAAAAATAATAAATAGAAACAATGAAGAAAAATAATAAAGGAAAATAATAAATAAAAATGAAAAATTACCAATGATAAAGAAAAATAATAAAGGGGGGAAATGTAACTTTTTTCGGGAATGTGGTGAACTTCAAGATATTAAAATCAATTAAAAATAATTTTGAAATAGGAAATACTAAACACTTGGCTGAGTAGTCTATTGTATTGTAAATTGCGAAGTAGGAATAAAAAGCAGTGCTTGCTGGGGTTCAGCCATCAAGCCGTTAAAAAGCTTTGTGCGGTGGTTTGCATCGAAATCGTTTCAGATGAAATTGCGTGGAAGCAAATGACTTGGCACGTTGCACCCATCACTAGATAAAAACGTCCAAGTAGGTAAAAACTAACTTGCGAATCGCTTTATGCATAGAACATTCTTTGACTACTGATCCTCAATTTCACCTGTCGACGACCAGTTAATGTTTCTGACAAAACACATCCTTTGGGTCAAAACGATAGGTATGGATTATTTTTTTTTCTAAATTAAGCTACAATGCTTTCTCGATTTAATAGGATCATAAAAAAGATGAAATCATCATTTCAAAATATGAGACAGATGGACTTTTTTCTACACTTTTGAGTAAAGGAAAGTAATTTAGATTGAAAAAAATGTTAATTTATAGGGATGGAAAAAATAATTTTAAATGATAGTTATTTTGAAATGAAGATTATTTTGAAATTGAATTTAAAATTAAAGTTATTTTAAAAAGAAATTCAATTTGAAACGTAATTTAATTTGAAACAAAAGTTATTTCAAAATGTAATTCAATTTAAAAAGTAAGTTGATTTAAAACAGAAGTTATTTCAAAATGTAATTCAATTTAAAACGTAAGTTAATTTAAAATAAAAGTTGTTTTAACATGGAATTTAAAATACGAAGTTAATTTTAAATAAAAGTTATTTCAACATGAAATTTAAAACGCGAAAGTTAATTTTAAATATAAATTATTTTAAACTGAAATGAAGCTATTTTAAAATAAAAGTTAATTTAAAAATTAAAGTTAATTTAAAATGGAATTTAATTTAAAATGAAATTTAATCTTAAATGGAAGTTAATTTAAAATGAAAGTTAATATAAAATGAAAGTTTATTTAAAATAAGAGTTAATTTAAAATGAAAGATAAATTAAAATAAAATTTAATTTAAAATTAAATGAAATATAGAATGCGAAATTTAATTTAAAACACAAAGTTAATTTTAAATGGAAATTAATTTAAATGAAATAAAAAAAAGGTAAAAAAGAGATTTTAACAGATAGTAATTTACGTTATCATTAGAGTTGGAGTCGAAAACTTAAAACATATACGTAATTGGTGTAACTTGAGATTGGAAATGGTTAAGATCAAGTTCGTGCTCGAATTTCGTACTTTGTGTCGTAAATTTGAAAACTAATCTTCTCAATTGAGTTGGTATACAAAGTACCTTTAATCGAACATGGTGAGCAATGGTTGCTCGAATTCAGCGCCTCATTGAACTTTAAGTTTATTACATACTGCGGTATACTCAAAGAAAATTTTCTTCCATTCTAATATCTTTCATTGACGTCTTTTTCCTTTGATATTTCACTTCTTTGTTTCGTAAATTGTTTGCAAATAAAAAAAATTCGCTCGTTGATTAAATTTATTTATTTAAAAACTCGCAAAATTTATGATCAATGAATTCATATTTTCATTTGCTTGTTAATTAAATTTATTCATTCTCTTGTAAAATAAATTATAAAATTAATAAAATATAACAAATTAACATGTTAGCGAATTTAATTTAATCAACAAATAAACTTCTAACACTAAAAATATACTAAATGCTGATAAATAAATAATTTACTACTTATGGATTTAATAAATAACATGGTTATTTGCTTGTAACTAAAATGTACTATGGCTTGTAAATTCGTATTAAATTGCAAGTAAACTACATTTAATGAATTGCGTAAAATAAATTTAGTAAATCGCATATAAATTTTGTTTCATCACATTCATTACGTATGTTTATATCCATTCACTAAAGTGTGACTTTGTCCTAAAAAATATTTGCGCATAAATTTGCAATTAAAAATGAGAACTTTTCTGGTTTATCTCAAAGTTTTGAATGAATAATGCAGCTCGCAATTTTTTATCTTTTCAAAATGACTTTTTTGGATACGATCTCACAGTTGAGTGTATTTTTGCAAATCAGGTTTTCGACAAATTATTTTAAGCACACTTTTCCATATTCGCTAGAATTTAAAACTTGATATTAAATCCTTGTTTCATAAAAAAATTGCCAACATTCGAAAATAATTAAAAAATAATTATGATAAATATATGCCTTCTAGAATTTATCACTGGGTCATTAATTCAATGATCTAATATATAACTTATGCACATCGTGCATATTATTAACAATAATAATTGTAATAATAATAATAATAATAATCATAATAATAATAATAATACTATCAAAATAATGATACTTCTAATAACAAAATAATAATGCTAATAAAGCCAGTAATTAAAAAATCCGATTAAATTCAGAAGCCAGGAAATTTAAAAAATTCATGGAAGTAGTAAAAGTAAAACAAATTTCACATATGTTCGGTTATTATTATCAAAATTGAATAAAAAACCCATAAATTTTATATACCCACGAGAACGCTAATTAATATAAACACTTTAAACTACTTGATGATTATGTTTGCTCTTGATTTTCAATTATTTCTTGATTAATTATAACATTATTATCAATCAACAATTACGTTCAATAATGTTTTCCTTTAAATTTACTTGCAGCTCGAAACGTATATTAATTTAATTGTTGTTTTGTTATTTCATGGCAAAAGTTTGGTTTAAAAGCTTTATTACTTTCGATGCTGTTGAATTGAGAGGGAAAAAGCGCTCAATTTTGAAAGCGTTATTGAGTAAAGTTGGGAAATGATTTTTTGGATTAACGTCTCAATAGGGCCACTTAACTTTTATGAAAAAATTACGAGTGTAAGTAGATGGATGTTAAACTTTCGAGGATTATACATATTCTCGGAAATGAAATCAGACTATACTTCAAAATTGCGTATTCAATCCCCATTACAGATGCGCTCTCCTGGTACTTTTATGTACAAGTACGGTGGCTTTGTGCTTTAGAACTTATGAAGCTTATCTCAGGCAGAAGCACCAAAAATCGTTATTTCAATCACTGATAAATAATTTCAAGAATGTTTTTAAATAATGCAAAGTTTTATGAATTATAGACGCTTTTGTAATATAGAAAAATATACAGATGGGTTTTTTATATAGAAGGGTTTTTTTATATAAAAAGTCTTTTTATACAAAGGAAAGAATAGAAGGGTTTTTTATATAAAAGGGTTTTTCATATGGAAGGGTTTTTCATATGGAAGGGTTTTTAATATAGAACGGTTTTTATATAAAAGGGTTTTTTATATGAAAGGGTTGTTTATATGAAAGTGAGCTTCTCATGTAGAAGGGGTTTATATAAAAAGGCTTTTTTATATGAAAGTGAGTTTTTCATGTAGAAGGGTTTTATATAGAAAGGCTTTTTATACATAAAAGGGTTTTTTATACAGTAGCTTTTTTATATAAAAGGTATTTTATACAGAAGCGCTTTTATATCGGTTTTTTATATAGATTTTTGAGATAGAAGGTTTTTTAAATATCAGCTTTTTCAAATATCAGCTTTTTCAAGTATCAGCTTTTCCAAATAGAAACTTTTTTAAATAGAAGCTTTTTTAAATAGAAGCAGTTTTATCTAGATATTTCTTTATACAGCCGCAATAGTTCGGATACTTTTAAATTTGTTTAAAAGCTTCAAAATTTAAAGACTTTTAGTTTTGAAGCTTAGAAGTTTTGACGCTTCAAAAGCTTCTGGTTCGGGTGTTTTGAAATTCAGAAGCGTTTGGAATTAAAAGTTTTTAAATTGCGAGCAGTAAAAAGAAGATAATATTTTTCTGCTACAAGTACTTTGAAAAAAGTAATTTCAGTTTTGTCCGTGGGGTAGTGGCTTTTTGTTGAAATAATGGAAATGTGGTAATATAAGATAAAGATATCAAATGAATATCTTTCAGAGTGGTACAAATACTTTTACGAGCTTTCTAACAACTCAAGTATTAAAGTGGAACACTCAAAACGATGTTTGCTTTTGTCCCTACACATTTTCTGTGATCTCCTTTAAATTGAAATTCTGTTACATAGTAAGAGCCATCTACTCTCGACTTTTCTTACCTTCATTTCATATTAGCAATATTATATTTTTTCAATTTTCTACTGAATCTCATATTGCTTGCAAGCAAAGCAAAAATATCGGCTCAAAGGCAATAGATTACTTATCTTATTACTCTTTCAATATGTTTCGAAATCCATTCTTTGAATTAACTTTAAAAACACCAAATTCGTGTTTTGGGTCATAAGTAATTATTTTACATTATTTTCTATTTTATTTTATTATTTTTTATTTTTCTATTTTCTATTTTACATTACTTTCTATTGAAAATAATTTCCAAAAAAAGGACTACAAAATGTAATCTTAATTATTTTACAGTTTTTTATACACAATAGAAATAATTATTTATAGATTAAAATAATTATTTATAATTATTTATACATTTTTTGTACCAGTACTGTTTATCAACAACTATTTTGTTGATAAACAAAATAATAACAAAATAATAAATTATTACGATTAATTATATTTTAGTAAAATATACATATGTAGCAGTATTCACAATTTTTTGCAATCTCTAATTTCAACAAAAACACTTTGTGAAACTGGTTTCGATTTTCTGAATCTGTCCACCATTACAATTCCATGGAAAATAAATCAATTCTCCCATTTTAAGTCGAACAAAGCAGTGAAACAAGAACGGTCCTGAAAATTTATTATCCCCGAGTATTTCCAAAGGTAGAGAAAAGTATTAAACCTGTAAAAATGGTAACTAAACACTTGAAACGTGCCCAGAGAGTGAAATTGACCGTAAAAATAAATTTGTGTTTTTTTTTTAATAAAAAAAAGAGCCTCTGATAAATTTATTTTCTACATTAATTTATGTGATAAAAAATGTATAATCTGGTTTTACGGGAATCATTAAAAATAACGAGCGTTTTATTAAAATAAAAAAACATTTCAAGTGTCATTTGTAACTGTTGATGACATTAAAATGAAAGCGCACGTTTATTACTTCAAATTGCTGACTAAAAAAGTGTTGCCTCCTTTTCTCTAATTTAGTTCATTTAATCTTTGATATCTTCAGAAAAAGAATTTATTTTCTGCAAGGGGCAAAAATTGCTTTCACATAGAAGAAACAGACAAAATAAACATTTTTAAATTAATGTTTTTTTATAAATATAATCGTTTGGACTTTATTTTACTTTAGTATTCATAATTAAGATAATCAAGATTATCTTCTTGATTTAACTGTTTTTTAAATTATACAATTTTTAAATTCTACCACTTTTAAATTATACAATTTTTAAATTCTACCATTTTTAAACTCTACAATTTTTAAACTCTACAATTTTTAAACTCTGCAATTTTTAAACTCTACAATTTTTAAATTCTACCATTCTTAAAATGTACCATTTTTAAATTAATCTATTTTTAAATAAAATTTCTTTTTGATTCGATGGTTTTTAAATTATTCGTTTTTATTAATAACACTTGAAATTGTATTAACTTTCTATATGCAGTTTTTAGATTTTCATTTTACGTTTCATTTTCAGCGATTAAAATGTATTTTAAAAAATATATATTAAGGTAGTTTTCTGATAGCAAAGGAGAAGAAAATTTCAAAAATCTTTTTGATCATAGTGGCAGGAAAGCACTCAGCCACTCTGACATGACTACATGAGTAAAGAAACGATATAAGGTGATACATTATAATCTCCTGTGAATATTTTTCTTACTCAAGCTTCACCAAATAGAAAGAAATATTCTATGTGAATAGCACATAGTCTCAAGGGATTCAAGATGAGGTATAACATCTTAAGTTAACGCTCTATGAAGCTTAAAAAAGAGTCAGTTTCAAACTCAGCCACAATGTAGATTCCAATTTAATTAAAATTTAATACACAACCTACTGCCAATGTTTTTACATTCTCATCAATAATAAAAAGAACGATGAATAATGAAGCAATAATTAACCAATAATCAAACAATAATCAAACAATAATCAAACAATAATGAAGCAATAATGAAACAATAATGAAACAATAATGAAGCAATAATGAAACAATAATGAAACAATAATAAAATAATAATAAAACAAATAATTATTTCTTTTTAGAAATTTGAAAGTATCAGAAATAAAAACCTGTTTAAAAATGCCAATGAGTTCGAAAAACTCTAAAATATATTCCAAAATATAATAACTTTCTTTAAAAAAAATTCCATTGAATAAAAACAAAATATAGCAAAAATCTGAAACTGGAAGTGAATAGAACCAAAAGAAATAAAAACACGAAATAAACTTCGATAGCGTGTTTGAACAAACTTTTTATTTCATTTTTTATTTTATTAATTTTTTTCTGTAATCCAGAACTTCTAAATCTAACTTTCTGTTTCGTTTGGTGTCCAAAGTGAGAAACAAAATGACACGGGAATTTTTTTTTCTAAAAGTTTTCTTATTAAAGATATAAAAAGGTTGTTTTATTTTGCAGAGTCCTAAAAGCGACTTCCTGTTTCAATGTAGGTAAATATAAAACAAAACTTTTGGAAACTTTTGGAAAAATTACTTTTATTTTGATTAGGTTCGGAAAGATTTATCTCGAGAGAACAAAAGTCGAGAAAAGTGAAGGTTGTGACAACTTTGAAAGAAAAGGAATCAAAAGTGTTACAGATTCTGGAACTCTTGTTCAAAAACTTTAATATGAAAGCAAGTGGGTAAGTCTTTAAAGAGTGGCACTTCTAACTGTGAAGATTTGACAATTTCTAGAATTTAATCTTTAAGAAATCTCGAGCTTCTTCATCAAGATCAATAAGACTTTCCTAAGAAGCATTCAATTCCTTTTCGAACGGCACACTCAATGTCTAGTCGACAGACTTCTCATTGAGATTCCCTCCATGGTGTTTGACGACTGCAATTGACTACTTTTCCAGCAATCTTGTGGACTTGATTGCAAATCACTTCTTTGTTAATGTGGAAACTGCGACTTTTGTCATTTACATAATGAATTTAATTTCCTAGATTTTACTGATTACTTTTCTTATTTCAAACACACACTAAGCGTTAAATTCCTATTTTACAAATCTCAGAATTGCCTTAAAGTATTTTAAAAACTTTTGTTTAATCCTATTTTAAACATTTTTTCAATTTTATTTTAAACTTATTTTTAAACTTATTTTAAACATCTTTTAAAACTTATTTTAAACATGTTTTAAAACTTATTTTAAACATTTTTTAAAACTTATTTTAAACATTTTTTAAAACTTATTTTAAACCTTTTTAAAAATTAATTTTGAACTTATTTTTAAAACTTATTTTAAACCTTTTTAGAAACAAATTTTCAACTTGTTTTTAAAACTTATTTTAAGCCTTTTTAGAAACTAATTTTAAACTCATTTTTTAAACTTATTTTAAAACTTTTTAAAAACTATTTTTAATACTTTTTAAGAACTAATTTTAAACTTTTTTTAAGATAATTAAGAAGAACATTAATTTGTCTTTTAAAATGTAAAAAAGTATCTATATAACAGAAAACTGAAAATATCTTTAAAAATGAGGAGAAAAACGGCAAATTTTTTTTTCGTTAGGAATATTTTTTCACAAATTTTAATTCTTTGTTATTTTGTTCAATTTTCTAAAATAGAAATAGGGTTAAATACTAATTAAAAAAGTCGAGTTTACAGAATTTGCAATCAAATTTTCACTTCTTTAAGTCCGGCATCACAATTAATATATTTTACCACATAATAAGTAGTAATTAAATTGATGCAATATATTTTATTCAAAAAGTCGAGTTTACAGAATTTGCAATCATATTTTCATTTCATTTAGTCCGGCATCACAATTAATATATTTTACAATTAATAAGTAGTAATTAAATTAATGTAATAACTTATTCAAAGAGTCCAGTTTACAGAATTTTCAATTATTTTTCAATCAATCTTTTTTTTTGTTTCTTTAAGTCCAGCATCACAATTAATAGATTTTACCACTTAAGTAGAAGTTAAATTGAAGTAATGGTTTATTCAAAGAGTCGAGTTTACAAAATTTGCAATCAAGCGAATTTTCACCTCCTTGAGTCGAGCATCACATTTAAATTAATTAATCACATGGGCAGCAATTAAATTGTTCTAGTATTCCATCAGACTAGTCGAGTTTACAAAATTGTCCATTGAGTAAAATTTCACAAAGATTCCAGCACAAGTTTGTGGTTGAAAATTACTACTCGAAAATTCACCTGAATTTTCGCCGAGATATTTTCACCTTGGGAAATTCCCGTCGTCTGAATATAGAAGCTTGTAGAGCATCAAATTTAGGACAATAGTTTACTGTTACCTGGAAATCGCTTCATTCGAAATGTACCTTCTCATCGTGAAATTCAAGCAGCTTACTCTATTCCTCTCGCACTACAAATGATACTTGACAACTATTCGAAACAGTGTATAGGGATATGTATTTCTGGCACAATACATCCGCAGCTTTAACGTACTTTTGGAGTAAAAGGCTAAAAGCACCCTCCACGCGAAGCTTTGTTAGTTAATAATGAAAATACAAGACGCATTGTGAAAGAAAGTACTCAAAGGCAGAAACTTTATAGTCAGCGAAACTTTTTTGTAATACGAGAACTGAAAAGAATCTTCTTAGAAAAAGGCGTCCCTGATTATAATAATTTTGTCTTTTGCATTTTTGTCACAGAATACCTTGAGCTAATAAAGAAAGGGAAACGTGCTTGAAAAATGTTATTAGGTAAAGAGGATAGCATTTAATTATTCTCTTCCAGAGAAGTGGTGTTTAAATTTTATTTTACACTTTATCCCACTGTTTTTTTGAGGTCGGCAAGTTAAAAGTGATGTTGGTTCTTATTACTTTATTTTCAAAGCGAGCAAAGCTTGATAAAAAAATGTTGAAAAATGTATCCAAAAAATTTCATTTTCAATGAATTTCAAAAACTTTCTAAATTTTTACTTACAATCATTTTTAAAATCATTTTTAAAATCCTTTTAAAAATCCTTTTAAAAATCCTTCAAAAATTCTTTTAAAAATCCTTCAAAAATCCTTCAAAAATCCTTTTAAAAATTCTTTTAATAATTCTTTTAAAAATCCTTCAAAAATCCTTTTTAAAATCCCTTTTTAGAAAGGAAGAGAAAATAAATAAATAAATAAATAGAACTAAAGGATAACAGGATAAATGGAAAATAATCTTGAAACTCAATTAATGATATTAATGGCAATAACATTTACAAAATACGTTTCTGACAGAAGTTTGAAAAACAACGTGACAAAGTTCAGGTATAAATAAACTGGGTCAACGATCCGGAGACGAAGTTGAAATGAAATTAAAATCGCATTTAAATATTCCAGTTGGTGTGACTGTATAAGTTTGTATAATTAAATAACGTGTAATGGTATAAAGTTTGATTTTTGATATTTTCTCGGAGTGAGATGCCTGTGTAAGGACATCTGGGTTCTGAGTTGGTGGAGAAACTATCGGGATGAGACAAAACTCTGTTTCATAGTGAAAGCCAGAAGCCAGCCGTCTACAGATGACACTTTGGGTATGAAAGGTTTCCCTTTTGTACAACCTCACCCTTCCTTTGAAATCTCGTCATAATACGGAATATCAAGTAGCACCCTATCACTAAACTTGCAACTTAGTAGTTGAAGCTTCGAGAACGAGACTATGGGCGAACTTCCGAACTGTATGAGATGCTACTTTTAAAATTTATTCCTGTCCTAACGCTGACGGAAGTTTATTGAAATTAATGTATTCTCCACACTTCAAAAGCTCAAGTTGAAAATTTTGTTTAAGAGGATAATAGGCAATGAAATTTGAAACTTTAGCAGTTATTTACTTTGTAGATAAAAGGCAATTTTGGAAAATTAATTTCTTTAGTTTTTATAACGGCGGTAAATGTCAGATTATTTTATAATAAAAATTTAGTTTTCTGTCTAAAATCATTCCTATCTGAAATTAAAATATTTAATACTGTTGTTATGCTCAATATTAGAATTGTCAACATTTTTTTAGAATATTATTTTTACTTTGTTCTTTTCGTCTTTTGCTAAATATTATAAAATCAGTCGTTGCTGTATTGATTTTAATTTTCCATTTGTGATAGTACCACTGGAGTTCATCCATGTGCCTCTGAATATATTCTGCGGCTTTGTATTTCTTTCAGGATAATAGACTGCTGTGTCGTCGGCGAAGACAGCCAACTGAATGATGCTTAGAGGAGCGCGTCGTGCTTTTATACTCTCTGTACCCAAAGAGAGCGTAGAGGGGGGACGCACGCTCATTGGCCACTCAACTCGCGCCAATCAACTACTCGCTAACGTGGGTTAGCTTCTCACCCGCTGTAATTCTCGTTCGCTTGACCCTCGTGACAATAATTTAAATAAATAAAAATTAATTTAATTTTAATAAATAAAAATTAAATTAATTTTAATAAATAAAAATGCAATTAATTTTAATAAATAAAAATGCAATTAATGTTAATAAATAAAAATGCAATTAATTTTAATAAATGAAGATGCAATTAATTTAATTTAATAAATAAAATTAAAATACTTTCATCATAAAAATTGCATAATTAAATAGATATTAAAATTTCGTAATATATGACGAAAGAGTCTATATTATTTTTAACTGTTATTATTAACTATCGGGATGGGACAAAACTATTTCATAGTGAAAGCCAGAAGCCAAAATAATAAAAATCTTATTTTCAAACCATATAAATTTTCTTTCTATTCGTGCAAATATTAAATAGTTGTCACTTTTAGAATTTTTTTTAAACAATGTATTTGTAAAATTCAAGTCAAGATACATTGAGTCAAAGTATATTATCAAGACGTACTGTTACATGAAGGGAATTCCTTTGAGAAGGGTATTTCTATTAAAGTCCTTAACTTAGATAACTTATTGATCATAGAACTGTCTAAAATGAGATACGGATTAGAAGGATAGAGAAGCGCTAATGTGTTAGAATGTCACAGTTTCTAAAGCAGATTCAACTAAACTTGCTTAACTACAGTTCCTACTCATCGCTTTCGTCCACTTGATTAAATCTTGTCAAGAGAACCTTGCAATGCTGTTTCGTCCATAATGAAAGATCTCCTTTTCGTTTCAGTTCTCTTATTCTGTAGAGCTCACGTTTAGTCTCCATTCATCGTACTCAAACGCCAGCACTCATACTTATTTAATTATTTAAAGCTCACTGTAATCTCTTCGTTTTACTCAATTGTTTATTTTGTGAATTTTATATTAATTAAATCGACGAAAATTAAAGTACCTAATTTGTATTCTTAATTTTTTTAAGTAATTATGATTGTCAACATTAATTAAACAATGAAATCCATATATTTATTGTTTAGATTCAACTTTTGTTTATTTATAATGTGATTATGTTATTATTATTAATTACAGTATAATTATTTTATTATTTTTAATTACATTATAATTATTTTATGATTATTAACTATAATATGATTATTTTATTATACTAAATAAACGTATTAATTATTTTATTATTATCTGTAATATAATTATTTTATTATACTAAATAAACGTACTAATTATTTTATTACTATTAACTGTAATATATTTATTTTATTATTCTTATGAATTATAAATTAGTAAGAATCATTTTGTTTTCTTTTTTACTTCCGAAACGGTCAAGCTTCGCTTGGAAAGTGACGCTCTCACACTGGAAACCCCACTTTTATACCTTCCGAGTACACAGCTGACTTGATTGAGAGAGGCGGAGCGTTGATTCACTAATCAGCACTCGAGGCGCTCCCCACTCCAAAAAAGCTTATTCGCTCGACTCGTGGATGTAGGGTGTGACAAAAGGAACTGTAACTTCGCCAATAATTCGAATTTTTAGAAAATCTTTTCACTACACGATTCTACACACTTTGAAGTTTGCTAATCTTCAATAAGAAACAAATAACTGATAATAAATATTAATAATAAAGTGTTTTAAGTACATTTTAGTGCCGTTCATTGTAACTTTTTTTGTATCAACAAAAATAACACTAAACCTTTATTTACAATTATTTCCTTCTTGTGTAAGTACAGGGTAAACTAGAATTACAATTTCTTTTTTGTAAGTGCAAGGTAAAATTTTACAATAAAAATATAATAAATAAAATTGCATTATTTACATTTCTATTCAATAACAGTTTCAATTAAATGCTCAAATGTGATAAAAAAATATTCTCAAAATTTTCTTTGATTGCATGGAGTTTCGTGACATTGTTTCTAACCGACAATAGGGAATCAAAGTTTCCGTTAATGCAAGCACCTTCTCAATAGCAAAGTTAGAATTTGCGGTAAATGTATAGAACAGCAGCAATCTACTCATGGAAGTAAAAGTTTCAATGACTCTGTCTCCAAAAAGAGATGAAGAGGGAACAGGAGACTGAAAAGTTTCCTCACCTTTGGCCCATCCGTCTCTGGTCGGATGTATATTTTCAGAGGCAGGATATCTATATGTTTTCTGAACTCGTTTCCTCTCAATCAGCCACTTTGTGAGCCTCCTGCTACAGACAGTTTCCTTGGTCTCTTCGATTCTCCATCAGATCCGGTGCGCCTACTTCTTCTCATTTCATCTGACTCGCTATATCCCCTAACCCTGTACCATTTCTCATAGAGATCTAGTATTCCTATCGTAGCATCCATTTTGAATTTTATGGACACTTGGAACAGCAAAACCGGAAGTTCTTACATAAGCATATTGCAAACACAGATATATACGAACATTAATAAATATTCATGCACGAATAACTTTTTACGTGGATCTTTTATTTTGCATTTTTTTGAATAAATAAGAGATCAACTGGGTGAGTAAAATCTGATCTGTGCATTGAAAAAGGTTTTCAATTCAAGGGAAAGAGATTAAGAAACGGAAAACAGAAAAAAGTGAAAAACAAAAATAGTGACAAATAGAAGATAGTACAAAACAAAAAATAGTGAAAAAACAGAAAGCAAGGAAAAAAACTAAGCTGACATAATTAAAAGAATTTTTTTTGCATTGAAAGTAAATATATAAAATTTTATTAGTTTTGAACAAAGTTGGACTCTTTAATAAATTGTGCAAGACAAAAGTTTATAGTTGTTCCGTGATCTATAAACAATTTACATGTGAAACAAAATTATTTTATTAAACCGAAGGCTTAAATTCCGCAACAATGTAATTTGCAAAATATGAAGCGTACAACATAATCTGCAGGATATCCGTCTGTTATAGGGAAACGAGGTCATGCATATTTTGCAGAACAAGGAAAAATACGATTCGAGAATGACGTCATTTATTAATTATCTATAAAAAGAATTTTTAAACGTTGCAATAAAAAATAGGACGTATGTTTGAAAAAGTATTTCTTATTCTGAAAAAAGTAGAATTTTTACTAAAAAAAATTAATTTCACGAAGAAATAAATCTTTCAAGTCTCAAAGATCCGTAACTTTTCTATTATGATGAAAATAATTGTTTAATTATTTTAAATTGGGAAACTTTGACTTCGAGTATTTACGTTTGTCTTTCTTCTTCAAAGTTCGTATAAACCGTTAAGGAAGTAGGTTTTCTAAATGTTTACAAGAACCAAGTTTTCAGCAAATGTTTATTCGGAAATTGAATAAACTTTTCTTGAAACAGTTCCACTTATTAAATATTGGATAAAGTTCTGCTTCCTGATTGAATTAAAGGAGTCAAATAATTTGTCGCTTCTCAATGTTTGTTAGTTTAAGAGATTATTTTACAAATACGATTAGCTTCTATGAAAATACTTGACTGTATCCATCGTTCATTTTTCAGTGGATTTGCAAAACCATTCTCTGAAGCACAAGTTTTAAATTTATGCGCTACAGAATGAATTCCTGTATGTGGAAACAGCTGTAAAATGAATATCAAAAAATTATTGGACAGAAGAAAATAATTTAATAATATTGGAAATATAATATTTGGATAATATTTGGAAAGAAATATAAAAAATAAATAATAAACATTAAATAAACAGAGACATTTTCAAGAAGATAGTTTTTCGATGAGGGAAAGTTGACCAGTATCTTACGAAGTTCAAAGCAGAACTGGCGCATGTCGTTCGGAGCAGCTGCTTTTATTCTGGAAGAGCGGGAGAGAGCGTTAGGAGAGTGGGGAGCTGCGCGTTGACCCTCTGCGCATCAACGTCTGTGCGCGAACGTTGCATTCAAGAGTGGGGGCTGTATTATTGTGCGAAAAAGACCACACTATCGCTAGAAAGAGAGGTCTACTCTAATCATACTGTTTTTCGTCACAATTTACTGTAACATTAAATAATTATTATTAAAAAGCATCGTATTATTCATCAACATCGTCAGATCGCCTCCACGATAACTTTACACACACCCATCATAAATAATTAAAATAACAATGCAATTATGAAAAATAGTGATACTAAAATATTAAAAACAGTATTAAACTGCAGTACGAAAAAAAATGTGTAAATAAAAATGCTAGTATTGTTACCAACGTAAGTTTTTATTTTCCACGATAGAAAAGAGATAAGCAAATGTTTCTTATTTTTAAAATCATTTGTCATTGTGCCAATTAAAATTATAATACAATTTTTATTTTACAATCAAATTTTTTATAATTACAAACAGATCAAAATTCAAATTCTCTAAATAATCACTTTTTGACGAAGATTCCAGTTTATTGGACAGTTTCATTAAAGTTTAATTCTCTCTGTGTAAATACAGTTGGGAAGCAAAAAAGCGTCAAATAAAGTTCGAGAAAAGAACATCTCTGTCTTAGCAGCGAAACTGCAATTACGATTGTAAAAAGTTGTTTGTATGGTTGGAGGTGTATTGGGCATTAAGAGGATAAATAGACTTTAGTCACGGTAAACGTATTTGAACTCTTAAAGAGAGTGTGAAATACAATCTCTTCGAAAATAAAATATTAGCTGGAAATATTGCCTCAATGTAAGATTTGTTATCCTGCTTGCAAGTTCCGTCTTCAATTTTTAATACACCTGTAAATTTTTTTAAATTACCCCAATTTTTAGCAACTTGAAAAAGTGCGCAAGCTCAAAAAGTGTTCAACTTTTTATACACTAAAAATGTTTAACTTTTTATTCATTAAAAATGTTTAACTTTTTATTCATTAAAAATGTTTAACTTTTTATTCATTAAAAATGTTTAACTTTTTATTCATTAAAAATGCTTAACTTTTTATTCATTAAAAATGCTTAACTTTTTGTTCATTAAAAATGTTTAACTTTTTATTTACTTGAAGTGTTTAACTAAAAAATTATTCTGGAAAGTTTAAACAGTGGTTTAAAAAATTATTATCTAAAGTTTAAACAATGGTTTAAAAAGATTATTGTCTAAAGTTTAAACAATGGTTTAAAAAATATGTTTTCAAGTTCACAATTTAGACGATTGTTTGCATTTATTATTTTTTATATTTACTTAAATTCAAATTTAGAAATACTTTTAAGTTTTAAGAAAAAGTGCGGTCTGCTTAAAGAATTTTCTAGAGTTAGCGTTAAATTGCTGGTTCTAATTTAGAGTTAAAATTACGGTTAATTCCAAGTTGCGTTATCGGGGAGAAAATAACAGGGGTTTCTTTTTAAAATAAAAAATAATGACTTGCTTTTATTCTTGATTATAAGTCTATTTAATATCAAATGATATTCAAGGGGTGTGTCGGTTATCTCGCTGTTTTCCCTTTTTTAGCTATAAATTTAGCAGCGTCGGAAGCCAGCTACTTTGGAATAATATAGCAGTCTCTGCAGTAGAACTGGCCAGATTTAATTTTAGTTTTTATATTGGAACGAGGCGTGTGGAATTCAAATGAAGTCGATATACCATTACTCGATCCTCACGGACTGGAATTCTTCTTTTCTCTATCCACTCGCTGTGCATGACCCCTCTTCTTTTACGTTTTCAGTCGATGCCTCTAGACTCTCTTAAATATTCAAATATTCTAGTTTTCGACTTTATTGCATCTATTATCATCAACAGAACTTCCGATCCAGACTCTGTAATTTTCAAATATAAATTATTAATTCCTTTTCATTTTCACACTTTTCCTGAAAACAAATTCCCTTCGTTTTCACAACCCTGTGAAAATGAATTATCAGCGTATGAAAAATCTTATCGTATAAATTAATAAAAAGACGTTTACCTTAAAATCTTTCCTTTTGTTTCTTAGCAATTTTTCTGTGAAATTTTTTTGTAAAATTTCTGTATTTTTTTTAAAAAATTGTTTTATTAAACTTTTTGCTAAAAGTTTTGTTAACTTTTTTGCTAAAATATTTGTAAACCTTTTTGATAAACTTTTCGTTATACTTTTTGATAATCTTTTTGTTAAACTTTTTGATAAATTTTTTGATAAACTTTTTGTTAAATTTTTTGATAAAGTTTTTGTTAAACTTTATTGTTACTTGTATGTAATTTTTTCTAATTCATCCAAAGTACTGTTTTGTAATTTTTAGTAAAAACAAAAATAGGTTTTTTGTAAAGTAAATAAAACGCAAAAGGTACGATATGTGAGAAGCAATTACTTCAAACTGTTTATTAATACGTCACATTTCAGTACAAGTACTGCTTATATCAACGTGTTTTTTAACATTCGGCAATACGTTCTTTCAAGGCGAAAGTATTTTACAATTAGAGTGAAGAATAGAAATGACTATACAATAATTTACAATAGTTTGTAGAATCGTGGATGACAAACGTTATTATTATTTAACGTAATTTAATAATCGTCGGTAATTACGCCTGCGGATTTTTGCTATTATTGCAAAAAAGTTGTACATATTTTATGCACGTTTTGAACGTGTAAAATCGACATATTTTACATTTGCTTCGAGACTGCATTATTTACATTCTTCTTAAACCTTTTTTTCATAACTGAAGTCATGTTTTTCTATTTATCAAAAAAGAAATTATACTTCTGTTTATTAAAAAATGCTATACTTTTGTTTACTAAAATGTAACTTTATCTTTATTTTTTATAAAGCAATTATACTTTTATTTTTCCAAAAGTAATTATTCGCTTATTTTTTAGAAAGTAATTATGCATTTATGTTCTAAAAAGTATAATATTACACTTTTATTTTTGAAAAGTAATTACATTTTTATGTATTAAAAGTAATTACATTTTTATACATTAAAAGTAATTACATTTTTATACATTAAAAATAATTGCATTTTTATACATTAAAAATAATTACACTTTTGTGTTTTAAAAAATAATTATATTCTTTGATAAAAAAAGTAAGTACACCCTTATTTATTAAACGTAATTAAATTTTTTTAATAAATAGAAAAGCATCCTTTTTGGTCTAAATGAATTATTTAGTTGACTTAGCTAATTTATTAAATTATTCTAGTCGTCCATAAATTACGTTACACGAATTTAGACGTATTTGGACCCCCTCCGTTTGTCACACTTTTTAAAATTGTCAAAATTAAAAATTACAGATGTCACATTTTTGGACCCCTCTTCCTTTAAAGTGTGATGTAATTTACAGACGCCACTTAATTTATTTCACTTTGTATCAGTCCAGTTAATTCAATAAAATTTAATTAGTTTTTTACTTTTTTGTGAATTAATTTCGTTAATGCCGAAGCTTTTTCAAAGCCAGAATTTCTTTGTAAAAATAAAAAGAATAAATAAATAAATAAAAAATTAGTAAAATGATTGATAAAGAGAAATTATTATTAAACTGATTTATAAATAAACTGATTTATCTTGTTAGTTTTAAACAGACTGTTGAAGAGTTTCATATTACTAAAATTCATTAATTAACTAGTTTAAAATTTAGTTGTTAAAATGCTAATAATCTTGATAATCTTCGCGAAACTCGAAGTAATCTTTTAAAACTTGCGTAATCTCCTGCAACCCTTTAATCTTTTGAAATTCTTATAAAAAAGTGCATTAAAAAATACGAGACAATAGAAGGGTAAAATTCTTTTAAACTTTTTATTAAAAAAATTCTTATTTTTTATAAAAAAAGTTCTTATTTCTCGTAAAAATGTTTTACGTTCTGACATTTTGGCAATGTTAATTCCTTTAAATTTCTATTTTATAAAATAAGATTTCTTGTTTATTACCTTTTAATAGTTATTGCTTTTTTAAATTATCACTTTTAAAATGATTCAATTCGTTTCACTGAAATTGTTACAATTTGGCAGTAACGTACACAGGAATTCACAAAATTGAATAAAAATAATACCAAATTACAAGTGTTTTAATTGAGAG
Source organism: Ganaspis sp. Gsp50 (assembly GCA_011057455.1). Classification (NCBI taxonomy): domain Eukaryota; kingdom Metazoa; phylum Arthropoda; class Insecta; order Hymenoptera; family Figitidae; genus Ganaspis; species Ganaspis sp. Gsp50. The sequence continues at coordinate 39,234 of WNHD01000298.1, forward strand.
AAAATTTTCAGTCAAAAAATGTAGAGATAATTTTACTGAAGAATAAGAAACGAAAATTACAAAGATTAAGAAAAGTGTAAAAAGTGAAAAAAGTGAAAAGAAAGAAGTGTAAAAAGAAAAAAGCGTAAAAAGAGAAAAGCGTAAAAAAATAAAGCATATAACGAGAAAAGCGCAAAAAAATAAAAGCTTAAAAAAAGGGAAGTGTAAGAAAAGAAAACGCACGAGAAAAGGAAAAAAGTAAATAAAAAAAAAGGTGCAAGAAAAATAAGAAAGTAATGGAAAGAAAACAGGCAAGAAAAAACAAACGAGAGTAAGCATTGAGAAAGAAGAAATTAGATTTAAAGAAAGGTTAAAGAAGATGTATTACATTTATGTTATAGCTTATAAATCTGAGAAATGTTGATGTTAAACAGAAATCGAACTTGGAGAAAGGTGTTAGGGAAATAGCAATTTACAAAACTACAAAGCGGGTAATCTCTTTTCCGCTTGCCTACGTAATTTAGTCGATAGTTCCCATCGTGATGCAAGATTCTATGTATACAGTAGTGTCAATGTTGGTAAACCCGTACACAAGTAGAATTTTCGGTACGACCTAGAAAACTCGATCCAATCGTTTGTTCGATCAGTCCGCTCGTAAATTAGAAAATAGCTGAAATTTCTTCGCCTCAGTGGCTTCCTTCCCGTTTCTCGTTTTTAACTCTCAGAAAACAGTAAAAGCATAGCTGACCGCGGAAACATCGAAATTTCCTCTATTACTGCACCAATTATCCTTTTTCTTCTTCAAGCAAACATTTCATTACATAAAGTCCAAAAACTTGACGTTCTTTTTAACTATACTTTCAATTCAAAGAAAAGGGCTTTTCCGAATTTTAGAAATTATTGATCAGTCATTTTTTACTTAACTCTTTTTTAACTTTTTTAACTCTCTTAACTTCTTTAACTTAACTCTTTGATGTAAACTTAAATTTAAACTTTAATTTTAGCTTAAACTTAAACTTCAACTTGAACTTGAACTTCAACTTCAACTTGAACATTTACTTTAACATTTACTTTAACATTCACTTTGATTTTAACTTCAACTTGAACTTTAGCTTAAACTTTCACGCAAACTTGAATTTTATTCAACTTTAACATTATCTTTTCAACATTATCTTTAGCTTCAAGTTTTAACTGGAAAATGTTACATTTGCAATTTCATGCTTTTGTTCATGATGGTACATAATTTCATAATAATTCGAATTTTTGCGAATCAAAAAATAAATATTTCCTTTGAATCGTGGATGAGCTTTTATTCCTCTCGACAAAAACTGTACGATTAACAAGATTGCTTTACACTTTGTGTTTTTGCAGCAAAATTGAACAAATTTCCAATCCTGGTAAGTAAACACAAACATTTTTCCTGCGTAGGTTTATTTTTCGGAATTTTTTTGACGCCATATCAAGTGCAAAGATTGAAACCCGTACTTTCGTTCTATACTTTAATATGGTATTGATGAGTTATTTCTTTTGTTTTTGGCCGACATAAAAAAGTTTAATTGCTAATATCATCGATTTTCTAAGAATGTGTACATTCAAGAATTCATTTATATTCATTCGATGTTTCTGATTTCGTATTTGACTAAATGAAAACAATAATTAATTTAATGCAAATGTAAGTATATGCTAATAAATTGAATAAAAATATGTTCAATTAATGAGTAGAATTATAATATATTCAATTAATGAGTTGAATTATAATATATTCAATTAATGAGTTGAATTATAATATATTCAATTATTGAATGGAATTATAAATATTAAAAAAAATAGAAAAGAGTAATCAATCATTTTTTCAGAAAAGAAAAGAAAACTAAGATCTGAATCATTTTTATATATTAATATCGTTGCTTCTAGTAGAAAGGAAATAGATGTCTGACTAAAGCTTTACTTGTTCTACTTCAATACAGAGCAGAATGAAACTTTAATTAACTCGATGAAATCTCTATTACTATATAGAAAGGAAGATTTCAAGTCAGACAGTAGAAAAATAAAGTATAGTCAGACGAACGCAAAAATGCAACATTTAAAAGTAGAAAAAGCAAACACAATCAGACCAACACAAAAAGGCAAAATTTAAAAGTAGAAAAAGTAAACACAGTCAGACCAACGCAAAGAGGCAAAATTTAAAAGTAGAAAAAGCAAACACAGTCAGATCAACACAAAAAGGCTACCTAATGCTTCATTTGATCTGACAATTTTTTATTTATCTACTGTATAATTTTTAATTTTTTCTGCTTCGTTTGTCTGACTATGCTTGCTTTTTCTACTGACTAGTTTTAAATCTTTCGTCTTGCGTTGGTCTGATTATAATTGCTTTTTCTACTGATTAGGATTAAAGCTTTCATACTCCGTTGGTCTGACTATACTAGTTTTTTCTACTGATTAATTTCAAATCTTTCGTCCTGCGTTGGTCTGACTGTTCTTGCTTTTTCTACTGATTAGGATTAAATCTTTCATACTCCTTTTGTCTGACTATACTAGATTTTTCTACTGACGAGTTTCAAATCTTTCGTCCTGCGGTGGTCTGACTGTTCTTGCTTTTTCTACTAATTAGGATTAAATCTTTCATACTCCGCTGGTCTGACTATACTAACCTTTTCTACTGACTAATTTAAAAATTTTCTTACTGTTCTGGTCTGACTGTGCTTGCTTTTTCTACTGTTTGCTTTAATATCTTTCTTACTGTATATTTAAATATTAAATAGAAAATAATGTTTTAAATAAATCTAACAAATAATAATAAAAAATATCTAAGGAATAAATCTAATAAATTAATAATAAAATGGCTATAATTTATTCATTTATTGCAATTAATATATATGTATATATATATATATATATAAACCTTGCAATTAATTCATAGAGTTAAATAATAATATGTTGATTTAATAAAGTTAATAATAAAGTTTATTTAGTGATTATTATGAACTATGACGATTTTCTCTTACACATTCGAGGAAAATTAATAATTAAAGTAATAATAATAATTAAAAATAATAATAAATTAATTATTTATAACACATGAAAGTCATTCAATTAATAATCATTCAAAAGTAGTAAGTGGGACAGATTTATCTTTAGTCAGACACATTCCACTTTCATGAACTAATCATTCGACAACATTTTTCAAAATTCACCAATTCACAAATTTTTTTACTTTTTTGCAGGAAACACTATTTTAAACTTTTTCTGGTGGAAATACTATTTTAAACTTTTTCCGATGGAAACACTATTTTCAACTTTTTCTCTTGTAAAAACTATTTTCAACTTTTCCTGTTTCAACAAAATTTTTACAACTTTTTTAAAATGAATTACAATTTTTATTCACTATATTTAACGATCTAATAGTGTCCACTTGCTCTTTCTTTTGTTATAAATAATATTGTAAATAACGAAAACGGATGAAAATACATGGCTGACTAAAGCCAAACCTGTTCTACTTCGAATACGCTTTTCAAGTTTCCGGCTTCACGAGAGGATCAAAGTTAGTCAAAATATTAAAAATAAATCATAATAATTGGCCGAAGTGAAAGGATGTCAAATGGAAAACATACAAATAAAATACAAGTACATTCTGTGTTTGCAATTACGAGAAAAGAAAACGATACCCGAGCAAAGAGGGGTTCAGAGGAGAAGTAAATGTTGATTTCAATAAGTAAATATGATGGTCTTTGTACATTTACATAATCGATAAATCGAATTTACTCTCTCACAGATTGAATGGGATATTGCAATACATCTTGGTAGAAAACAGACCTCGAAGACAGTCGATTGCATTTAAATGCGAATCTTTGTACTAGTCTGTGAGTGGAATGCCTGTAGAAGAAAGAGGGAAATTGTGCCGATCCTGTTCTATGCAACCGAGCTCTTTTGTAGGCAGTTTCTATGCATTACTTTTACTCTTCTTCTTGGAAGTTTAAAAGTGCACTAGGCTAATCGATTCTCTCGAAAGGATCAATTATTCCTGCTCGTTCAGTCGTTTTCAATTGATTCCATCAACAGCTTTTTTTTATGACACTCTACTGCATTTCAACACAAAATTGTTTAATTCCACAAAAAACCCATCTTCATTTTCTTCAATATTCGACACTCTCTTTTTACCCACACAAGTTTTTCTCAACTTTTTATTCAATTCTTTTTTGCAAACAATTTGGCTTCAAAAATAGTGAAAATTAAAGTCCAGATTAAAAGAGAGTAAGAGTATAAAGTAAAGAAAATTTCAAACAGGACGAGTAAAAAAGGAAAAAAGGAAAAAAGGAAAAAAGGAAAAAGGTAAAAAAGGTAAAAAAGGTACAAAGAACAAAGTAAAAAAGTTTCAAAACAGGATGGTAAAATAAAGCCAAAAAAGTACAAAGTAAAAAAGTTAATAAAAGAATGTACAAAAATAAATAATGTAAAAAATAGAGAATGTTATAACAAAAAATAGAGAATGTAGAACAGAATGTAAAAATAGAAAAAGTAAAATTAGTTCAAAATATAAAAAAGTACAAAATGTAAAAAGGTTTAAAACAGAGAAAGCAAAGAGACTGATTAAAGAAAACTACAAAGTAAAAGCGGTTTTATTCAAACGTTCGATAAAATTTTTTTCTACTAAATTAGTTAATTGCAGGAAAGGTTAATTATCACGCGATCTTATTGTTTAATTTTTACTAACTATGTGATATAATAATTAATAATGCCTACAAGTCTCTGATACATGACTCTTTCAATCTTTTCATTCGTTCCAAAGAACTTATGTACTATGCGTTACATAATTATATAATATAATATATTATATTAATAAGATAACAAGAAGGAACGTTTTTTATGTACATATAAAAAAATATATATTTATCGTGATCGATTAATAGTCTATGCATGTATAAATGAAACGGTACTTTTTATAATTAATATTCGTCATTTTGATACGTTTTCGCACATCACAATGCCTTGGATTTTTTTCTTGGTAATATTCACCTCTTAAGAAAACCTGTAATAAACTTTCTTTTAAATGAAAAGGCAGTAGATTTAACCATTTGGATACATAATTTTATAATATTTTAACAATGGATATTTTTTAATATATTGAGAATATAATTTTAAATTAATATTTACAATTACGGTAGACGTTATTTTACGATTATTATATTATAATTTACTATAGGTTTTCTTTTTAACAATCGCAGCTACTAAAGAGGTTGGTTCGTATTGTTTTTCTATCTTCGCTTAAGTTTATTTATTTAGCCAATTCGGATAGTTCAGTTGTTGATTTCTCAGTCACTGATGTCGATGCATCTAAAAAACAACAATAACGTGACATTTAATATTTCGTAAAAAGTGTTTCAAATAAAGAATAAATAAAATCAGAGACGAATCTACAAAATTAAAAATGTGTGAAAAAATATTTTACAATCAAATGGAAATTATTTCTGAAAGCTGTGAAGGTTGACTTTTATTCTTAACAATCGTATGTGTCAGGAAAGTTCAAAATGAAATCATACGTCCATTCATCGATATGAAATTCGAATGAAACGAAAATTCCACGGGAAAAGTACTATCTAGGGTTGTCCATCATTCTATCACTTTAATTGAAAAATTGCACTAATTAAAAATCGATTTTTATCGTCCGAGTGACAAAAACATGTTTTAAACTATTTTTAAAATCTATACATTTTTTTATTTACTTGTTACATCATTTTTTTATTTACTTGTTACATCATTTTTTTATTAACTCGTTTCATAATTTCTTTTGTACATTCTCATCAAAAATGAAAAATTTGAAAATGAAATTTTAACTTGTATCATATTTTTATTTACTCATTTCATAAATTTTTCTTTTACTTATTTATTCAATCATAAATCACGGTTTTTTTTAAAAAATTATTTTCTTAAATAAGTAATCTATGGTAGAATTAGGTCAGTCAAGTAAAAACTAATGTCATAATTATTAGAAGAGGAATAATGAAAATTATGTGACAGACGATTCTCGTGGAAAGGAGTTGAATAAAATAAGATTTTCGTATAAAATAAAAATTATTCATCTGTGTGGAATGCATTTATGTCGCGAAACGCTTAACGAAGTTTATTCGATCAAATTCCAAAGTTCAAATCCCGAGAGAAATCGTTTCTGATAAAGGTCACAATTTAAATTCTGAATCTAGCTGAGCGAAGGAAAGAAAGATTTTTTCGCATGGAAATGTTTTAAATAAGGTAAAAGTATATACACTAACTCTTTGATGAAAATAAATAATAAAAATCCACTCAAGAGGAATTATATTCTCCGGTAAAATAACAAGCTTTTATTTCAAAAACTAATAAAGAATATCATTTTACATTTTCCTAAACAGTTATTTCAGAAATATAATCCATTAATCTGTAACTTAATTATCTTTCGAGAAAAAATTAATTATTTGCAAATAAATTAACTTCAAAAAAATATCGGAAATAAATAATCAAAAATAAATAATCGAAAATAAATAATCAAAAATAAACAATCGAAAATAAATAATCGAAAATAAACAAATTATCGAACAAATTTTAATAAATAGAAATAATAATTTAAATAAATGATCCAAAATTGTGTGAAATTAAATTAATTTTATTCTGTAACGCTTTTCATTTATTTTATCCCGCAGCAATTTTACATTTTGTTTAAAGTAGAAAAGTTAAAAGTGGAAGGAAGAAATTTCAACTGAAAAATGATCTTTTTAAGTAACAATGTTATTTTTTTGGAATTTTTAAACCAGAAAATTTACTTTGTTTAACAAAACAACTTGTTCGTTTTTAGGACAATATTTTCTTGACTCAAAGCTCCTTTTTCAGTGTATGCTCTTCGTGGCTCTCATCCAATTTTAACTCGTAGCTTCTTGCGAAAAGATTGGAGACAAAAGATAAACCGAAGATTCTATTCCGTGACAAAAGATAAAAACTTTTCCAAGAAGAATGTCATTTTCTTTGGCAAATAATCAATTTCTTAGCCCATAACATTTTATTTTTGTGTTCCGATTTCTTATCCTGTTTTGTAACAATATCTTTAATTGCTTTCCCGAATTAAACAAAAAGAGTAATCATATAAGTCCAACAGTTCATTCATTGCACATATTTTTCTAGTCTGTTTTTTAATTATTCTCGATCGTTCACACTCCCTTGAATTTGTATTCTTCAAATTTGTTATTGCGTTTGGACTTTTTTTTTACAAAATTTATACAAATCATTACCTTTTAGTTTTTACGCAGAAATCAAATGAAATACATTTTTTATAAAGAAGATTGATAAATTTTTTGTAAAGAAGATTGATAAATTTTTTGTAAAGAAGATTGATAAATTTTTTGTAAAGAATATTGATAAATCTTTTGTAAAGAAGATTGATTAATTTTTTGTAAAAAAAACTGTTAAACGTAATTATGTGAGAAATGTTTATAAGAGTGTAAAATACTTGTAAGGAAAATTTTTAATGACTTACCATTGTTGTAATGGATTGGAAGTAATTATTTTTTACAATGAGACTTTTGTTTTTAAAACAGAATGCTCATCGTAGGTGATAAAAGAAGCTATTATCTCAGCATTTTCTTCCTTCAGGGTTTATAATCCTACTTTAACGTCTTGTATGATGTACTCTCAATGGGTTTTGAAAATGATTTACGTGATAAGTATAATCGATGTTCAACTACGTTCGACTCTGGGTAAGTAATCGAATGTGGCGTGTATTCTCACACGTGTTACATGCGAATTACCCGATCACACACCTCCTTGAATTTCTGGAACAAACACATAATCATACATAACTTTCATAAGCTCCTCAAATGATTTAAATGGTATTTCAAACTTTACTGTTATAAAATATAACACTCGAGAAGTGCAATTTTCGAATTACAATGTTTTAGCATTCTTCAAGAATAAAAAAAAAATTTCTTTTAAGAATAGAAAACAAAAATTCGTCAAGAATAGAAAACAAAAATTCGTCAAGAATAGAAAACAAAACTTCTTCAAGAATAGAAAACAAAAATTCGTCAAGAATAGAAAACAAAACTTCTTCAAGAATAGAAAACAAAACTTCTTCAAGAATAGAAAACAAAAATTTTTCAAGAATAGAAAACAAAAATTCCAAACGTAAAAATGTATTTAAAAGAACGATTTAAAAAGATGCTAAACTTGTATTTAATTTACAATTTTTTTAAATATCGCGTTTCGAACAGTTTGCAAAACTTTTAATCCGGAAACTGTATTTTTAGAAATAGATTCCACTACGTTTTTATTAATACTTTTCAATGGGTATTAAAGCAATACAAATCTTTCAACGTCGAGTTTTTTTTATTTGAGCTAAAATCGTAAATAACAAAAAGTCAGGATACACGTTTTACACTTGGAAAGTAAAACATTATACAATTTTTTTATAGCTTGTTTTACGATTTTACATAATCGTTGAAAATTTATGCCCATTTTTAAAAAAACCGAAATTGTAGTAAAACTTGAATGAAAAAGGCAATTTTGTTTCATTTCTCTAGTAAAAAAAGGGAAACCTACTTTTAATATATTTCCTAGTGCAAAATTTGTTTCAAACAAAGCTTTTTTTATTCTTCCTTTTTAGAATTTTGATGAAAGACTTAAGAGATTTTAACATAATATAAAATGAAGGATGTAATAAAAGTCATAAAAAATTGTATCTTGATTTGAGAATAAATCACACGACAATGCAAATTTCATTCTACACGATTAATATTTGTTCTTAATAAAAAATGATTCTACTTAAAGTTAATTAATATTCATTGTAATAAAAAATGATTCTGATTAAAATTGATTAATATTCATTCTAATAAAAAATAATTGTGCTTAAAATTGATTAACATTCATTCTAATGAATGTTAATGATTAAAAAATGATTCATTAAAAAATGGCATGTTAAAAAATGATTCAGTTTAAAATTGATGCTAATAAAAAAGGATTCTATTTAACATTGATTCTGATCAGATTAGTTGAAACTCGATTTTGCTAATAATTGGTACTGCCTAAAATTGATTCTGATTAAAATAATAATGATCAAACGTATGTAAATGTTGCAATCAGATTATAAAGTTTATTTCACAATTAGAATGTATGTGAGTTAATGGCAACATTTTTTACTTCCACATCGTTAAAAGTGTTTAAAATAAACAGCTTTCGTTGGAAAGTGCAGCTTAAATTTTAGAGAGTAATTTCATTTCATTCTCCCTCTGAAGTTCAATTTTGAAATGTAATTTGTTTACATGTGTATGCAAAATGCATTTTGTAAACAGATCTAAATTGTGCGTTACACTCGTGTTGCTTTTTATGATAACGAAATTCAACAATAAAAATGATTTAAATCACTAGCAAATCGCGATAATCTCGTTAAAAACGCAAAAAATATTTTGTCACATTTACTGCCATTATTTTCTTGCTAATAATTTTACCCGAGCTTTTTTCTCATTTAGTATTCCGCGAAATTTTACAGACAAGTATACTCTTTTTTAAATTATGATTTGTGTTTCTTTATGAATATTTCCGCACAGAAAAATCTACTGCTTGCAAAAATTTGCAAATCTGCGATACTTGCAATTTACGAAAATTGCAAGCAGATTAGATTGATTGAAATTAAGTTGTAATCACTTTTAAGCGTGGGTATTAAACACCTCTTTTCGATATTCAATCAAGAGTAATCAATTTACAAATTTTATCGTAGTTTATAATCTGTTAAGTCTGTAATCTGAATTAATCGAAAATCAAAGCAGCAGCTTTACACGTCGGATTTGACGTTTCCCAATGAAATGGACTCTTATAATGGAAAATAATTAGCTATTAATTTATGCAGATGGTGAATAATGGCGAGCAGGTTAACAAGAAATTTTGCGCCGATTCTGCAAATTGTGCATTTCAATAAACAGGCAGGCGATCCAATTAACAGAAGTTAGAGTTACTGTGAGAAAGAAGGTTTATGTTTACCAAAACGTGTGAATGCAATCTTCCATCTCTGTGTACAGTTTGAATTCATAGTGTTGCAATGCAACAACAGCTATATTGAAATTCGATTATCAATTTAATTTCCAAGTCCGCGTCGTTGTTCTCTGTGTACACGATACACGAATCAAAATCCGAAACTCACATTCTGAAAGTATCTGTTGGCATTACATCGTTTGTTACGTCGCAATGGTGAGAATTGTGCAATGAAACAAAAATAAATTTCCATTGCGCGGCAGAAAAATACGGAAGTGCGCTTTCGCCTCGGATAATAGATATTTAAATTCTGCGGCTTGCAAAATATAGCCGCGACGCCCGCAGTGTCATCGAGTTTCGATATTATTTTATCTTCCGTATCGGAAATAGAAGCTGGACCGAGAATATAAAAGATCGTACCACCGAGGTGGCTTCCATTCCATCTCTTGCCAAAAAGAAACGCTCGCGAGCTTACTTATGACCTTCACCTGCTGACGTATTACTTTTATTAATAATTTTACGACTCACATTTATTTCACTTGAAACATAAATTATAGCAGAAAGCAGTGCATTCATATAGCAAAAACTGCTTCTTTGTTTCTATTTCTTTATATCAATTTCTTTTGCTTTCTCAGAGGGAAGCATTGTTTTCTATTTTTTTCTATTTCCTTTTTCTAGTTCTTTTTTTCTTTTTATTTTTGTATTTCTTTTCTCTATTTCTTTTTCCCTTTTTTTTCTATTTCTTTTTTCTATTTTTCTATTTTTCTATTTTTCCATTTATTTTTTATATTTTTTGGCTATTTTTCCATTTCTATTTTCTATTTTTTGGCTATTTATCCATTTCTTTTTTATATGTTTTGTCTATTTTTCCATTTTTTTCTATTTTTTTCTATTTTTTATTTTTAATTCTCTATTTCTATTTTCTACAGACAATGTAGATTAGAATTGAAGATTTCGTATATACTCGTGTCTGACTATATCTGGTTTTTACTACTTAGGTACCACATTTTCAAAATTTGTTTCAAATTCGAAAAAAAAATTTGTCTCGTTTGGTTGCATTTTAAAATATACGTAGAAAGAGCATACGTCTGACCATAGAAGGCCTATTCTACTGAATTTAAAAATCGCCTCATGAAGTAATATCTTTTTGTCTTAATCATAACTTTATTTGCTTATAATTATTATCTCTTTGTCCGAACTTTAGACGAAAGGCAATTCTCTTCCTCCATAATTCGTTCAGTCTGACTATATTCGACTAGTACTACTTGAGAACAAAAGAATGTTTTCGAAATTATACAAGGGAGATTTCAAACTAGAAAGTAGAAAAAGCAAGGAAGGGAGATTTCAAATCAGAAAGTAGAGAAAGCAAGCACGGTCAGACCAACGTAAAAAGGGAGATTTAAAATCAGTAGAAAAAGCAAGTACAGTCAGGCGCCTAATACATTGGTCTGATCATTCTTGCATTTTCTACTGATTGTGAATCTCATTTGCTACATTGGTCTGACTATGACTGCTTTTTCTACTGACATTTTAAAATCTCATTTGCTACATTGGTCCGACTATGACTGCTTTTTCTACTGACAATTTAAAATCTCATTTGCTACATTGGTCCGACTATGACTGCTTTTTCTACTGACAATTTAAAATCTCATTTGCTAGATTGGTCTGGCTTTGTTTGTTTTTTCTACTGACAATTTAAAATCTCATTTGCTACTTTGGTCTGACTATGACTGCTTCTTCTACTGACAATTTAAAATCTCATTTGCTAAATTGGTCCGACTATGACTGCTTTTTCTACTGACAATTTAAAATCTCATTTGCTATATTGGTCTGACTATGACTGATTTTTCTACTCACAATTTAAAATCTCTTTTATGGCATTTGTTTGACTGTATTGGCCTTTTCTACTGTCTTATTTCAAATAGCATAAATGTCAGAGAAAAAGAACATTTCTGTTTTATTTTACCTTTTTAATTTTACTTTCTTAAGTTTACTTTCTTAAGTTTACCGTTATAAGTTTACCTTTTTAAGTTTACTTTTATATGTTTACCTTTTTAAGCTTACCTTTATAAATTTTTCGCGGTATTGAAATTGTCTGACTACATAGAGCTCTTACTACTTAATGGAAACAGGTAAGTTGAAAGATAAAATGGATACGTTTTTATTCGATTTCCTGTGCTACTTTAATACACATTTTTTAAAAGAAGAAATTGATACATTAATATTTCTGTTATTGACAGGCTGACCGTATCCGGTTTCAACTACGAAACTGCAATAATACTTTATAGGAGGATTTAATAAATGATGTCTCCAATTTTTTTAAAAGAAATTTCAACCACCTTCCTTCTTGTCACACTTTTTGCTTCATCAAACGTCTAAAAAGAACTTAAGAACGTGAGGAATGAAGAACTTACTTACAAGAGAACAGAAGGATTTTTTATGGGAAAATAAAGACAAAGAATACGATAAAAGCAACGATGTGGAAATGATGAAAGAAACGATGCAAAAATGATAAATGAAACGATGCCAAAATTATAAAAAGAAACGATACAAAAATGTTAAAAAGAAACGATACAAAAATGATAAAAAGAAACGATACAAAAATGATAAAAAGAAACGATACAAAAATGATAAAAAGAAACGATACAAAAATGATTAAGAAACGATACAAAAATGATTAAAAAAAGGATGCATAAATGATAATAAATAATAAAGATTGTTAAAAATTATAAAAACGAAAAAATATAGAAAATTATAGAAAATTATAAAAAATGATAAACAATAAAAAACGATAGAAAATGATATAAAGTGACATGATATAAAATGATAAAAAGTGATAAAAAAGGTAATAATAATAATCATGATAACGAATCATAAAAGGAACAATAAGGAAAATGACAAAGATGGAGTAAAAAGTTTTTTGAAAAAAATATGATGGGGATAATTTTTGTATTGTTTATAAGAGATATCTATGGAGACCTTACGTTATTTGAAAACCACTCTTGTGTAATTAAAATTGATATTGACGAATAGTCGGTCAATGCAAGGGAATGAATCACTCTTTCCACAAACATTGAGTTTCAACTCGATTCTATTGCACTTGGCACGACTGTCAGACCTCAATGTTATTAATTTCACAGGTAGACACTTCTGATGTGACAAACCAGAATATCTGTTAGGATTCCAAACATTAACGCTATAATTGTCTTTAATCAAACAACAAACTTGATTTTTATTAACGATCACAGACTCAACATTTTTCATTTCAGATATAATTTCATTCTCATTTTAAGCTCATAAAACAAATAGAATTAATGTTTTCATCCTAAATTTCTTTTTCAAATGAAGATAAAAAAGAACATATGCTAAAAGAACTTCTATTTTGTCACTTGTAACCCAATACACTCAACGTAAATTAAAAAAATAAATATTAAGCAAATAAACTTTAAATAAATAAATATGAAGTAAACAAGTGTAGCAACACTTATTGTAACATTGTACATACATGTTGCATTATTGTAACATTACATTTTCTAACAATGTATAATTACTCTAAATATAAAAATGACAAACAGTAAACTGAACTTTCGAAGACGAGTTAAAATCAGAAGTTGTAATTCACAAAAAAATTGCACAAACTTGTTTTCTCAATAAAATAATGTCAACAAAAAGGATTGTTTATTTTGTCGAGAAAAGTTTGCCGAATCACCAAAAAACGTTTAAATCGTTAAAACTATTACGAAATCTAGTTAAAAATACACGATATCTTTTTCCCAGGAAAACGTTGTGTTTCATTTGACCTAGTATTAAAAGTAAAGCGAATAACAATGCTATTAAGTTGTTTTTGTGTTCTGTGGTCGCATGTTTGGATACTTTCCAAAAGCGCTGGAAAAAATTCTTCACGTTATTGTGAGCGCTCAGAGTCTTGCTCAGGCTTGGGGAAATATGGCCGCATTTCATGGAAAAGATAATTAATTATTTTCCGCTTGCGTAACATGAAAAAAAAAGAAGAGAGCATTTTATGCGTCATGTTAGGTTTGATGGAATTTCATTTGCAGCAAATTCGAAGCCAGACTGGATTGTAGGCAAACGTGACATTTGAAACAAAAGATGATTCATGCAGTTTTAGTGGTTGTCCATTAAGCGGAACTCGATTCTGAAACGAATATCAAGGTTTAGTCGAGAATCGGAAACAACTGAATATATCGTGCAATAGACATTCTGAAAATAACGTCACTCTTGGAAATATTAAATTATTTCGAAACATTATGTGCTAATAAAAATGTCAAAAGCGGTGAAACTGAATTCTCGTCCTGTCGTGTTTATTTAAAATTGCAGCAGACGAATGATCAAAAATTTACTGGATAATTCTGGGTGAATAACATTTTTACAAAGTTAATAATTTGCGCATTAATTATGAGCGCTGAGATGAAACAAATTCAGATCATGTAACATTGCGTACCATTTATTAATTTCAATTTGATTGTGTCAGTAACAGAGCATAATTCGCTTTAAAACTAAAATTCAATTTAACGTCGAGTGCAAAATAAACGCAAAGTTAAGGGAAGTTAGTTAATTAGATAAAGTTACTGAATAAATATTGAATTATGATAAATATTATGACTTTCCAAATAATGAGATAACATGATTGTTCTAAAATGGAGCTTCTATTTGCTGACAATTATACTCCAGAGACATGAACGGATAATCTAAAAAATAAAACTTTTTGCATTAATTTTATCCCATCTACAACTTTTCTTTTTCGTTTAACTTTTCAATTTATAAAAAGCGTTTAAATTAAAAGTACTATAAAAAAATGTGAAGGAATATAAATATAAATCGTAATAAAAAATAGTGACCCAATACCAGATATTGAAAATAAGAAGTGATGCTTAAAGCTCTAAACTTTAAGATCAGCAAACAGAAGGACGAAATATGAAGATAAAAATTGTACACAAACGATAAAAATTGGAAACTAGTGAATCTCGTGTGCTTATTGTTAGACATGCTCTAATAAATTACAAGATTTTGTACATCTATCCACAAAAGGAATTCTGTGTATGTTTCAAAATCCTTAGATAAATTGAACAGAATATGTAAGTGGAAAAAGTCACGCATCGCAAGACTCGAGTAGATAGAGAAAAGATAATTCAATTTCCGGCTAAAAATTGTAAACAAAAGAACTGTTTTTTAAGTATTTTCGTCGATCATTGTTATTTACTCAAAAATGAAATATTAACAAAAGTAAGAAAAATTAACAAATGTAAGAAAAATTAATAATAGTAAGAAAAGTTAATAAAATTAAGAAAAATTAATAAAAGTAAGAAAAATTAATAAAAGTAAGAAAAATTAACAAAGGAAAGAAAAATACATTTTTATAATAAATTATCAAAATAACAGCGTTTAAAAATAACAAAAATGATAATCTCAAAAGAGAATAAAATTATAAAACAACATAAACATTGCAAAAATTGTAATATTTTCAATGCATTTATTTGCTTTTTTGTGTTGATTGTCACACCTACGAAAGTAAAATAAATTGTTGTTCTCTATTTACTGATTTGGTGACATTTTATTTTGTGGAAACAATTCTCGTGACTACGCAATGGAAAGACATTTCTATCTGTCTAAATTACTTTTACATGAATGAAAGCAATTTTAATGCAAATAAATAATGTATAATTTTTAAACGAAAGATGAATAAACCAGATCAGTATCATTTCGAATAATTCATTTATTATTCATACACAGCTGTACACAAAAGTATTAATTTACAAAATAACGAATTTAAATTCAAAATTTAAAACTAATTTAAATAATAAATAATCAAGAATAAAGACAATGATAATAAATAATAGTAAAAATCCTTAATTGAAAGTTGAAAAATGATAATAAGTGGAAATGATTACCCTAAATCTTAATAGTAAATTAACAATTAAGACTGAAAGAAAATCTAAAAGAATTTTCTAAAAGAAAATCCAGTCTGAAAATTCGGTTCGCGAGAGCGAAATCTCTTTAATTGTTGCGAGTGAAAAGAAATCCTTAAGAGTAACATGAATGCAGGGAATAAAAAATGCGCATGAATTTACAATCGATTACATTGTTTACAGTCTTCGGCAAAGTTTATTTCGGAATAAATTTGACTTTATTCCCGTCGGGACGCGATCGGATTTCATTTTACGATTCGTCGGGAATTCGAATTCGCGAGAGATTTTCGCGGCTTGAAATCGACGAAAGGCCCTCTCAGTGCAGTGTTTTTGCATTGAGCGATGGACGGATGTAACGTCACACGGCTCACTCTGTGATGTATGGTGGCTGATAATGAAAGCATACGCCAGATATGCAACTATGAACTGTAACTATTACTATACACTATAACCTATAGTTTCCGCCATGGCCCACCGTATGCTCTTCTCTACCAGAATTATCTTCACAATGGGGGATTGCACTCAGAAAGATAAAACAGTGAATTATTAGTTACCTCTAATTTATGCTATTTTGAACCAACTCATATCTCTCTTCCTAGTTCCCTGTTAATATGCTCACGTCATATTTTCCCTACCGTGCAAACTTTACAAGAATCGCTCCATTTTGCAATGAATTTCACGTTCTGCATTTCATATCTAAAATGATTTTGGAGTTTTTCTGATTTTAGTTATTCGATTACTTGGATTTTTTATTTTAGATGAGGATTATGTTCAGATTATGTATTTTGAAAAAAACTTTGAAATTTTGTTTCTTAGATTAAGCAAAGATTTTTGAAGATATTTAAATTTAATACAGAGGATTCAAAATACATCAACAAGAAAAAATCGGTTTTCAAAAAAAAAACTGCAGCTTTCAGTACTTATTGAAAAAAATGGAGGAAATTGGAAGTATTTTTGAAAAGTGGAAAAGCAGTGGAAGAATAAAAGAGAGGAGAATGCAATTCTTGACGCGATTGGCAAGGGAAATATATCGTTGTAAAATGGAAGAGGTGTCGAATTTCAATTTTAATCCTGGGCTGTCGCTCGATTTCGTGACGACGCCTGCAGATGGGTTTTTAGTCTTTTTTTCAGCGTAGGTTTCACGTTAGCCCGGAAACTTTCTGCAAGCTTCTTATAAGTCGATGGGCTTTCGAGCGCTCGTCTGAAAACTCATCTGAAACTCGGATTAGGAGCTTGAATAAAAAACTTGGTTGGAAAAGGTTGTAACTACCGAGAAGGATTTTCCGCGGTTCGCAGGCTACATTATCGAGAGAAGAGAACTTGGTAGGAAGGGGTTTCGGACGATTTAATCACTCGAATAATTATGAAAATTAATGAACTCGGAGGCGTGATAATGACTCGAGGCGATTTGTCCCATTTATACGATGAATTGGCGTACATCCGGTGACAAATGCAAAGTCATCCCTGTCATAGATTTAACACTAAACTGCCATTAATGTTTGCAAATCAAAGCTTGATGATTAAATGCTTTAATTGCAAATCCTAACCTCCTCTATACATTCTGACATTCCAAATTCCGACTTATTTAGTTTTCTTAACAGTGTCAAGAATCTTTTTTCTATTCTTTTCTTTCGGAAAATGAGATCTTTGAAAGTTGATGCCCGCATTTGTAACGAAATGTGCATTAAACATTTTTATTGATTGCCGTTTACGTTTAGTAATTGTAGCGGGTTAATAAATCTTTATTTTCGTATATATTGTTTTTGTGGCTTTGTAATCACGTAGTCACTATTTAGTTCATGAAGAGCGAAAAGGAGAGAGACAGAGAGAGGTGAACACTATTTAACTAAAACAAAATATCTGTTTGCAAAAATATGACTTGTACATAACCTTTAATTACTGCCGTGCTAAGTAAAAAAGTACCTACAACTAAATAATGCAATTATATTCACTGATATTAAAAAAGATTAAATTCTATTTACTTATATACTTATTGATTTTATTACAGACATATGTACAATATATCATTTAAAATAAACATGTCCTAAGCACGGCAGAATTGATGTAATATCGTCAGATATTAATATCTTCAAGATGTCTGCGAAATTACACCAAGCTTTTGAGACGACTAAAAGCCCCCCGTAAGGAAGATGACAAAAGCTCTAAAAGTCTCAATGTTATTTTAGGCCCTTCGTCCAAAATTTAATTAAAAGTTTTAAAAAATTTACATTTCTACTATTCACAACAAAAAATGATTTAATATCGTCAGATATTAATATTTTTAAGATGTCTGCGGAATTACACCAAGCTTTTGAGTTGCCAAAAAGTCCCCCGTAAGGAAAATAACAAAAGCTCTAAAAGTCTCAATGTTATTTTAGGCCCTTCGTCCAAAATTTAATTACAAGTTTTAAAAAATTGTCATTTCTACTATTCACAACAAAAAATGATGTAATATCGTCAGATATTAATATTTTTAAGATGTCTGCGGAATTACACCAAGCTTTTGAGTTGCCAAAAAGCCCCCCGTAAGGAAAATAACAAAAGCTCTAAAAGTCTCAATGTTATTTTAGGCCCTTCGTCCAAAATTT
>WNHD01000299.1:0-35443 GCA_011057455.1 Ganaspis sp. Gsp50
ATTCTTTTTTAAATTGCTAATTGATCCAGACGAGTGTCCAAAACGTTATAATACTCAAATTGGGGTGCTTTTTTCTGGGGAATCGAATGCAAAAGGAAACATTCAAGAAAGGTTTCAGGAACCCTGTCCAATTTCCAAAAATGTGAATTATGATTTACTCATTCAAAAAATATAAAAATGAATGAACTTTATTTTAAATTTTTAATTTATCAAGACAAGTGTCAAAAACGTTATTTAAATGTAGAGCATTTTTTTAAAAAAGACTGTCTCTAGAAAATGACAATTTTTAAAGTTATATAATAAAATTCAGCTTCTAATGTCAAAAATTTAAAAAAATTGGCATTTACTCTATCAATGTTTGGCACAAAATACACTTTGTGTAAGTCAATTGATTAGTTTTTTTATTTTCAAAATTTTTCCGAAGGGAACTATTGTTCAACAGTCATAATTTTAATAGTTATCCTTAAAAAATCGAATTTTAAATGTCAAAAATTAGACAAATTTGACATTTACTCCTATAATTCTTGGTGAAATATATACTTTATATATGTTAATCGATTCGTCTCGATGCAAGGAGTGAAATTTTTTTATTGCTTAGTTAAAATTTTAATTAGGATAAAAGTTTTATAAAAAAACCATATTTTTAACGGATAAATGTTCTCAAAATCTTTTGATTGATTGGTTCTAAAATTTCTTGTGTCTGTTTCTTTATTTTTATGAGTGTAATAACTTTGTCAAATTTCATTTAAATCGGTTAAAGCGTTCTCAAGAGAGAGAGTGCACAAAAAAACGATCACACACACACACACACATAGATGTGCACGTTGGCCTGAAACTTCGTATTTATGCTTTTTGGATGAAATTGAGTTGAGTTAGACTATTTTTGGAAAATCGAAATTCAGACCGAAAACAATGTTTCCCTATGAGGAAGAAAAATGAAAGTCGTTGAGATGAGTTGGAGAGACTATATAATCGCACCCGCTTCTGAAATCTAGACTCATATCCAATCCACGTACTAAGATGATGATTCTACAAAGATCTTTCAGTGACTCCAGTGTTAATATTTCGACTTAGCAGTTGAATGATTATCCTGTAGAATTCCGCAGTGACAAATTCAGGTCGTCGTATCTTTGAAATAAAATAAAATACATTAGCATATCGTTTTATCGACTACTTTTATCAAAGATACATTTGATTCATTTAATTTTATATTACTTGGTCTCCCATTTGACAAGCTATTAAAGAATTTTAAGTTTATTTATCATTTAAATACAAGGAAGCACAAAACAAAATAATTAAATATTAAAATCTTTGTACAAGGAACAAATTGCTAAGATTTTTTTTGGCTTCCGAGCAGCCTTTTGACCAAAAAGGATTCACAGTTTTGTGAATTGTATATTTTACCGCGTTACAATGTATGCACACTGCATAACGTTCTTCTTTCAATTGAAACTTACGTCTGGATTAATCGGATCCAACAGCAAATCCTTCTTTTGATATAATCTGACGAAACTCGCGGTCTCAAAGTCATCCGTTCTTTTTAGGCATGAGAACGCTATTTCGCAAAAAGCATTCTTGTGCTCTACCGGATTCACGTCGCACTTATGCCCAGATCTGAACGACTTTTCCTTAAACTTTGCAAGAAATCTAAGAAGAAAAATGAGAAAGAGAAGACAGCTTTCCGGGAGAGTAGTTTCTGCTTGAAAACAGAAAGCCTGCACGCGCGGAAGCTCTGTTGTCTCCTGATGTTTTGCAACGTCATGTTGTTATTCTCGCAGAAACTTTCAGAAAGCCCGCTATACTGAAATTTAGAGTTTACTTGACAAGGAACAAGGTTTCAAATTTATTTGCTGTTTACTAACCTCGATTCTCTTATTAAATTTCAGTGATTTATTTTCATATCGTCTTGCAGAATTTTCTTAATAATTTTATTCTAATGGGGATTAACTATTTTTAAAATAGTTGCCCATTTTCATTTTTCGAAATATCATTTTTCGATTAGGCTGGAAAGTAAAATACTATGATGAAGATTGTTAACCACAGTCCTGCATAATTACAGTTTTAATTAAGTAAATTTAATTAATTAAATTTAATTAATTTGTTTTAAGTAATTTTAGGTAACTTCGAAATATTTGTTAACTCACCACAGACATAGAAATAATCGGTGGAGGGCTTTTGAAAATAAATTACTTTAATTACTTTTAAATTATTTTGCCAAATGAAATATTATATACAGTGGAATAAATACAATAAACACAATGTTATTGTTACGTCCCGAACGGTTAGCGTGGTTAAATATTAATTTTAAAATGATTCAATAACTTCAAAATTAATAGGGGAGGTAAGGTAGGCCGATTAAGTCAAGTTGGTAAAGCCTGACCATTTATTTATCATTTACACGTTTTTTATCTCATTTATTTTTAATGTGAGTTTCTATCGCTCCTACGGGGGTCATCTTTGATAAAATTCTTTAACTTGAAGTAATGGTCATTTGGCTAAATGATTTGAAATGATTAAAATGAAACTGAAATGCTCTAATATGTAGGTACAAACAAAATAAAAGCCTCTTGATTCAAATTTAAATTCAATTTAATATATTCCATCTTTTAAATCGATTACAATTGATTAGAATAAGAGCAGTACAATTTAGAAAGTCCCGAAATGTGTAACGTCTGTTTTGGTTGTAGTTTTAAACTACGAAATGGTTTATTCTATTTTTTTAATATTATCGGAATCTAACATTTATATTGTAATGAATATATTTTCGAATAATCCGGATGAGTTGCAGAAACTTTGTTAATCTCCCAAGTAAATTGGAGACCAAATTGGACAGACTCCATTACTTGTTCACTAAAAAATCCTAAGCCAAGTCCGTTCTTTTCGCAAAGTTTCTGTTACGTGGAGAAAAACTGAATTATAACTTAAAATAAGTCTACAAAAATGCCAGCTTTATCCATATCAAAAACATTTATGTATTAACATGAACTAAGGAAATCTTAAGTTCGAACCCCCTTCCCTACCGAGATGTATTTTCCAAAAGTTTCCAATTGCACTGTTGTTGCTAACAGTTTCTGGAAGGTGGCATCGGAGTTGGTCTAAGTCTCTCGGACGTACTTGTAGGATTTAGATAAGCGTAAATGACGAAAGTTGAATGGTCTTGTGAGGATTTGAGGCGTCTTGATGAGCCGCGTGTTCGCGTTGGCGATCGGTTGGTTGTTTGGGCGCAGCTGTTGTGCATGATACCACAAAGTTCTGGTAAAATGGCAGCCGAAACGGCAGAGGTAGGCGGTGGCTGTGGTCGACGGCATTAGGGGTTTAGGGGATTTTAGACGGGTGGTGCGGGATTTCGGGTCGAGGTCGTACACCAAGCTTGCACCGTTCTCGGCGATTAATTCATTGCCGTTTACCGCATCCCACCGCAAACCACCTTCTGCCCTTGCTCCTATACTATCTGGTTTTGAGCCCTACGTGCCTCTTGAACCTAAAGGACTTCAGTCCAGTACAATCTACCTCCTACTGCATACGAAAATGCATTTCGGACCCTATCAGCATCCCTGATAGCAAACTACTATACGATAATCTGCTCCGCCATCAAGTTCACTAGACCAATCGTTAATCTTCTAAATATTTCTATACCCACATATGGAACATCAACGTAACTTACTGGTTGTTAGTTGTTTTACAGAGATTTTCAAATTTCTTTATTCTTTTATAAGGTACAGAATCTTTTGGTCAGTTAATTAATTGATTGTTAAATCAATGTTGTTGATGTTCAATCAATGATGTTCAAGTTTCTTTTTCCTTTTATAAAGTACAGAATCTTTTGGTATTGGTAATAATAAATTCATCGTTAAATAAACAACACTAACTTCAAGATCTACAAAATTATTTCTTGACCCAGTCTCAGCTTAAGATACAATTTTAATTTTAACTTACCTTACTCGTGGAACATAGCTCCTAGAGACATTTTACGAGGCTTTGCGGCTTTGGTCTTTTCGGGGTCGGATGTAGTGTGACGTCAAGGTTCGTTTAGTACAGAAAAGAATATTACTTCTTAAAGAATTCGTATAATTCACTCCTTAAAGTCATTATTAGATGACATCGACGAATGATTCATGGTTTCTGGAACCACCCTTTTACTGCAATGTCGTGTTAGTGACATATAGAATCTCGCAGTGAATCCACGATTTAGCAGTAAATGGTCGGTTGTTCGATGTCATGTAGCGCCGGAAAATCGAGAAAGGATATAAATCGTAGCTCATAGAAATCACTAGGTAACCTTGGAGAATTCAAGACGAATCACGTTGCAATCGCGCTTCTTCATCTTGGGACTATTATACCGGAAACACTTCACTGTGAGGAAATTATCAGAAATTTCCTACTTTTCACTCGAATCAATGGATACGGTAGATTTACTTTTTGGACTAGTCTCGAATTCGGCAGAAGTCGTTAAGGTGATTCTTCTCTTCCTCACGACCTAGACTAGGTTTTTCTTACTTTCATTGATTTTTTATTATATCACATGGTAGTTTAGCAGTTTTATTTATTTTTGCAGTTCGATCCATATTTTCAGTTTTTATGATTCAGGTTCCAATAGACATTAGTGATCCCTATTCGAATACTTCCATTAATTAACTATATAATAGTTAATAAACGAACTATATAATGGTTGGTTAGTGCCAAGAAGTGAAGCTTTTTTCGATGACGGAAAGGAGAATTTTAGTAGGCGTCCTGACACTGGTACAGAAAAGCTTTATTGTCAATCAAGTAAAAAGGATTGGAATAAAATACATGAGAGGCGCATATACTTTTTCACATTCCATTTCATTTGAAACGAGTAAACGTGTTACTTTCCCATGAAACTAGAGGAATAAAATCCGCAACTCAAGGAGCACTATCTAGCGAAACGTTGACGTTATAGGGCGCGGGAGTCGCGCGAAAAATGATTGTGTGCAACTGTGCAAGCTCACAGACTATATGTATTCTGAAAGCTGCGATGTCATAAATCTCATACGGAACTAAGCTCCTGCCAACCGTTGCAACGCAACTTTAAGGCCCGTTAAGTAATTATTATTCTCACACGTTGTGTTAATACCTTAGGATCGTGGGAACCTAACCAGTTCCAAACACGTTACACATTATGTTGCATTATTTGGATAATTTAACTGAGCATGTAAGACATAAACTGTCGCCTAAGAGGGACTATTATTTTCCCCTTTACTGCACACGCTAAGAAAAAAGTTCGCAATATAATTTAGTTTATTATGATTAAATCTGATGATCAAATAGTTTCTGTTTCGTTTTATAATTGTGGGTATCAAACATCTATGAACAGTTAAAACTCTAAAGGGAAGTAGGAAGTGACGGAGAGTTGATATGATACATGAGTGTCATAATTGCTAATAATCTAAACCAGTTAGTGAAATAACTCTTTAAAATAGGAATCTTAAAAATAAATAATTGAAGTATGTAACTTATGCATTTTTTATTTAATGTATTCAGATTCGCTTATGAAAAGATGAAAAATAGTTTTGCAGATAAGAATTTCGAGAAAGAGGAAAGAGGTCACGGAGGGCTGAGTTGCTCGGCCTCCGTAAAATTGGTCTTGGCCATTCAGTGTGCACCGCTGATGCCCTATCCTAGCGAACCTTTTTCTCGAATGAAAAACTAAAAAAAACAGCAAGGATGTAGAACTAAAAGTGAACCAGCTTGGTTAGTTCTACGTCTCTTTAAAGTCTCTGTTATCCGGAACAAATTACCCGAGGGATTGGAAAAATTAAGTCGACCTCTTGACGATGTCCACATTGCAATACGTTTCTGAATCTTTTACATCTAATAAATTATCTCTACAATCTTCAATTATTTTTTTGAAAATGTACGGGCCAACTGTTAATCTACTATTTTTCTGAGAAGATAAATTTTAATATTTAATCATGATCTATGTAGTTGATTTCAATTCATCAATCAAGAAACGTCTTCACGTCAGGAATATTAAATTTAAATCAAATGCATAAATTTATTCTTCATTAAGATCTATTCTTCATAAAGATGTATGATGTCCATTCTTCATAAAGATGCATGGTATTTTGTATGAAATCACATTTACACTATTTTAAGAAAAGACAACTAAAGTACCAGAAAGCCGAATAATTAATTATTCTAAAAGGATTAAATGGATGAAAGGCGGTTGTGAAGTTAAATTCCCTGGAACCTCTATCTTGTGATATGGACAAACCAATAAAACCAATTTGTCACTTTGAAATCGTACTGACTGCTGCCAAATGCTTACTCCGCGTGAAACCAGAGCAAACCAAGCTAAAGTTGAATCTCAATGAAATTAAACCAGGCTCGTCTCAAGCCAGCTAAGCGTCAAACTTAACTAATACAACTTTCGACTAAAAACTTTTCCAGGGGTTTCCCACTCTCGGCTTGCTTGCTTTGAAGAGGCTCGAAATGGTCATACCACTTTCCTCCGAATTTCATCAAAAGAAGAGTTCTTTCAGAGTATGAACGCCAGGACTATTCTACCGATTGAGAAATTATTCAGTTTATTAGTAGCATTTTTCATCTTTATTTTTGTTCCATTTATCTTCCAGACCCAATTGCGTGAAGAGCAATTTTACTTAACCCTATTACTTTATTCTTGTTATCCGAAGTTTCGAGGAAACTTTTTTCATAAACTTTTTGTCAAAACGTAATAGTTGGAGAAAATCTTTGTTTTGGGTTTTTATTAAACAGAAGCAAGTGAGAATTGTTCTAAGAATTTTTATATTTACTTATGTGCTCGCAGATGTAACAGAATGGAAGGAATAGAAATTAGAATAAAGAGAACAGAAATTAGAATTGAACAACAGAAATTAGAATCGATAAACAGAAATTAGATTCAAAAGAACGAAGATTAGTTCGAATTTAAAAATTTTTAAAAGTAGAGAACTTTTATTGGTTCTTTTCAACGTGGAAGCTTGATTCCCTTCGTGTCCTTCATCTACACCCTTTTCCCTTTTTCGTCAGCATTTTACCGAATAAATTGACTTTGCCAAGTAGCCCCTTCACCCTCTTTTTTTTCTTAAAGGAACTCAATCCCTTTCGCATTCGCAACATCTACACTCTTGGTGTGACCCTGCCTAGGATTGAAAGTAACCTAGAGATGATTTAGAACTCCCAGATGAGGGTAGAAACTTTGTGCAACTCGTCATTTTTTATTGACGTGCTTCAATAAATCAGGCAGCTTTTCGACCTCGGCAAAATTCATTCTTTACTGCTATTGCTTCTACTGCTTCGTTGTGCTCGATCGGGAAAATTAAACCCAAGCAGAAAGATACTTTAATCGATGGATGTATATAATCTACAATTCCAACTTAGACTATCTTTTAATATATGCCTTAAAAATTATCAAAAGGAGATGATAGTAAATCCGAGTTTTTCCTTCCATGGTTTTTTGATAAAATTAGTTTCTTTCATAGCATTTTAGATAAGAGTGGAATACGTAAAATTAGGCTATTGTCTCGAAGTGGTCTCGAGTGAAAGAAATACAATTTTGAGCGTAACAGACATTTCCTTAACTCAGGAATTCCGAAGAGGTATAACGTCTGGAAAAACAGAATTCACATATACTATCGTTACTCGAAAAAAATTTGAGAGCAATAAAAAATTTCTGCAACCTACGAAAAGAAGGAACTACACTCAAGAATAATAAAATCGAAATTTTCAACATCTGCACTTTTGACTCGTGAGAAAATCTCAGTTAAAACGAGTATATGTTTAATTATTTAAAGTAGAACATTTATTGAATTAATGTTGTAAATAGATCATGCATATTGAATCCTTACAACTCAATACATTTCATTTTCATACTCAAAGAGCTTTTGATTTTTCAAAATCTCGTTTTTCCTTCGACAGAAAAAAATCCTTTTGTCACAAAAGATTGAAAGAGTGGACAAATCCACAAATCAGTTATGGTGGCTTGAAATTGAAACTAAAATCGATAACCATAATTTTGGCTTCAATTTTTCTTACGGGGAACTGTCTGCATTTCATCTTTTGAACATTTATGTACTTCCTTAAATTGAACAGACCGTCGGGGTTGTCGAGAAAAATTACTTTTACCCTTGTAAGACGCCATGGTCGCTCGAAGAGTTAGACGATGAAAAGGGAGTGTGTAAGGAGAAGGGGATGTTAGTTCACCAGCTGCTTGAAACCAATTTTTCTCAAACGATTTCCACGAGAATGAAAGACCACTTGAAAAATTCAGATCTTACACGAATAAAATTTTCTGAATTTATAGGTTTTGATGTCCACTCGGAAAAAATATTATGGTGAGTGGTTTCGATGAAATAACGGTTTCTGATAAAAATGCTTCCCTTAATGATTCCAGGTTAGGATTTATTGTATATTTCAGGTATGGACAAATTTATTCGAAATATTTGTCTTCTCTTTAGAGTAATGCTCGCTCCGCGGATAGAATACCAAATGACATTTTCATTAGTTTCTTCTCTAGCATCAATGATGTAATTTTTCAAACTTTAGATACGGAAACATAGTGAGAAAAAGATTGAGACAAGTTGTGTGACAATCTCGACTATATAAGTGCCATTCGTAGACGCTGATAAAGTGTGAAAAAGAAAGTCGCTTCATCTTTGGTCCTATGGAAAAAATAATCAGACAAATAATTTTTTATATCACTCATTTTTTTAAAATTTATTTTCTTAAAGTGAAAGAATAAGAGATTTTACATCATTAATCAATTCTTAAAAAAAAGTTCCATAATTATATGAAAGTGTGATTCCCTTCTGGGAAACATTTCCTTGTTTTTATTTTCTATGAAAAATAATAGTCGAGAAATTTTTGGAATTAAAGTAATGATTTAGAAAAGATTCGGAGGAAAAAATGCAAAGAAGATGGAATGAATGCGAAGAAGATAAAATGAATGCAATGAAGAGAAAATGAATGCAAGAAGATAAATTCTTTCCTCACATCTCTTGTAACTTATTGCTAAGGGTGTTATTTGTACTGACAAGACGTGCTGAGCATTGGACTTTTTTCACAAAAGAGACAAAACAGGGTGCAATATGTTGATATTAAACGATTAATCAAACCGTTGTGCGATTTTGTAAAATCTGTTAACAGGCGTTTTCTATAAGCGCTTGCGAAGTCAACAGTGGTGACTTTAAAGCTGGTCAAGCCGCAAAAGCTTTCAGTCTTCCATAAACGCGGTTTCGTGTCATTTTTTATCCTTGCATTATAGTATAGGGAAAGAGCGAAAATTTTCCGACCATCTTTCATTGAGCTTCTAACGTATTCAATCATTTTTAGAACGGCTGAAAGGTAAATCGATGGTTACACTGGAGTTGCTATAAAACTGGAATGTAACGGAAACTTTTTAAGCTTTTCAAAATAGCAAAAGTTTTCTTTACATTCAAACAATAAAGGTTCGAAGGAATTTAGATTTCCTGGTGCGCAATCACTTTTCTTTCAGCTCCTTTTTTTCTATTACTTTTTAATCCAATGTTTTATTCAATGTTACTTTTCGAATGAAATATCTTTTTAAAATTAATTGCTTTTTAAAGTGAAAGCTGAAAGTAAACTGGTATTTTAAAAATGTATATTTGCTTACAAAGCAAATCGAAATTGCCTTTCAAATAAACGTAATATTCCGAAGAATTTTAAAACTTTTATTCCTAATTTAATGGTTTTAAATTATTTTAGTATTCCTTTGCCTTTTAAGGTCATCGGAACAAAGTCGAAATTTGTAGTAAAAGACAAATCTGAGATTTCTAAGTTATTTTTATGGTTATTCGGAATTATTTTTCTTATTGATTTTGAAATACTTTTATAAATTGTACAACACTATTTGTTCCGGCTTGCAGCCCTAGGAATTCATATTACATTAAAAAAATAAATAAAATAAAGGAGAAAGGGAAGGAGGAAGGTTGAGAATTTTTCTGAGTATATTTTGTAAGTTGTAGCTGTAGCTGCGTACGAGTAGAACTGCACTCTTGAATAAATGACCCCTTCTATTACAAGGGAGGTCGTACGGGACAGAGACTTCGCTAACGCATTTAACTAAGCGACTAAGCGAATGTAAATGTATGCAGATTGCCCACCGACAAAAATCTTACCTTCTCCAACAGTCTAGTCGTCCGATCATAACAGCCTGAATCCTACTCTTGATTCTACTATGGCTGCCTTGAGTGCACCCAGGGGATGACTTAGGCAACTAATGGCACCTGTTCCAAGTTCCTCTCACCCTGTTTTTCTCATAGGCAAACGGTGACTTTTCAAATTGCTTGCATTACTTTCTTTTTCGAATTTATTCCTCTATTCTTCAATGTTGTCTTTTGCCATAATTTCTTCTCTCGGAGGACAATTTACTTTATCTTGAATGAGGGGTCTTTTTTGCGACAATTTAATTTATATCCTTTTCAATATACAATAAGTAAACTAATAATGCTTTATACACCAATTGACCAGTGTAAATATTTTTTTGAGTAACATCAAAACCGTTTTGAAGCAATAATAGCAATAGTTCTGAAATTGTCTTTACAACACTATCGTTGACAATGTATCAAAATCGAAGTAACATGTCCTTACGTTAACCACGGTCAAGAGAAGAAGGTACATGTGACTTGACCACGTGGAGATCAAACGATTCATTAAGGGCTCCTCGTGCTCAATCAAAAATAATAAACAAAAGATAGGACGGTGAGAAAACTAAAATAATAAATGTTAAAATAAAAGAAACAAACCTGAACTAAGACAGACTGAGACTGCTAGCTCGCAGCCCTCGAAATTAATGAAAGGGTCTAAGAGAAGGTATAACAGGTCTTAAAACGTCGCAACAGGAAATTGAACTGCTCTAGGATAATAATCGAGTCTGTGTTACCTGACTAATAAACAGAAGATCATCAATAAAACCGTCATACTGTACTGACCTTCAACTAAAATGATACATAAATTATAATTTAAGCAGAACTATCAAACGAAACTTTAAAACGGTATTATTTCAGCAAAAAGTAATCGGAAAGGGACAAAATATTTCAAAACGAAGATTTATTCAATACAAATTCAATTAAAATTTATCCAATCAAAATTTTTAATTTGGTTTCAAAGCTTTCATTTAGGTCAATGTTAAATTGGGGAAATGATCAAAATATTAAATCTGCCCCAGAACCTAAAAAGAACGTAAATGACGTTATTTTCATTGTTACTTACGTTCTTCTTATGTTGTAGGGCCAAGAACTTATCAATTGACAATTTTTGCAACATCTTTAGAAATTTTGAATAAATTATGAAAAATCTCAAGAACTTAATTACATTTTAGACAAAGAATAAAAATAGTGAGATGTAAAACTCATAAAAATTGTACAGAGTCACAACCTAAAGCAAACTAGAAGCTTATCTTTACAGTGTCTTTAACTTCGGTTTTAGATCATATTGGAGCGTTTCGTTAGCCTTTGGTAATTCTGATATAAATCAGGTTCAGGTCAGAGGCAGGCAACGTAATACAGAGGGGTGTAATTACTAGAGGGGCTGATTATACGACACGCAGTGACGTGGTACAGTAACTCGTCGACCCTTTACGCCGAGGGGGTGTTAGTCTGCACACACGGTTCGACAAAAAGAGCCGCCAATCTACATACATTTACATCGTATGGGTTTTGTACGAGGCGGCATGGCCTTGTCTGTTCCTTGTGAGCCAATTTCTCCCCAGGTAGCTTCATACTGAAATGTATTTTCATCCGTTACATTTATTTCAACGAGTCACGATCCCCTCAGTCTTCAGTCATATTAAACCTACACTACGTGTAATGCCCGCTTCTCTTAATACTCTAGGTCGTAACGATTTTAGTAATAGGAATATAAAAAAAAATGTACACAGTAGGCTTTCCTTTTTTATTCCACAAATTTTTAGGTTTAAATAGAACTGGCTTACAAAATTTCAACTTACAAAGTTTAAACAATTGATAATCATCAATTGTTGAAACTTCGTAAGTTGAAATCCTGATTTGGTATCCAAATCAAAATTGAAAATTCAAGGATCGATCTTACGAAAGCAAATGTATTCACGATAATTCAATTCCCTTTAATAAACCTCAGTAAACTATAGTGAAAACAAAAAGCACGAAAAGCAGTCGCAATGCGCCTGCAATCGAGTGTTTCGAAGCTAAATCTGAATCTACAAAATTCTCCCAAAGCTTCTATTCCAACTTCGTATAGCTTCTGCAGACTCTCCCAGGGCTTCTCTAGAACATTCCTACAGCCATTCTAGAGCCTTCAGAAAGTCTCTCCAGAGTCTCCAGGAAGCCTCCCCAAAGCTTCCATGAAGACTTTCCAGAGTCTGTAGAGGGCCCTGCCAGAGCCTCTAGATAGCTTCTCAAGAGTCTGTAAAGAGCCTCCAGAAGGCCTTATCAGAGTCTTTACTGCTTGCGTCCTCAGAATCTGTTCAGATGCCATAGCCAAACTATAAGGTCTCGGTCTCGATACCCTAAAAATTAGAATAATAAAAAGTCTAAATTAAATTTTAGTTTTTTTATTTGTACGTAAATTAACTCTAAAAATAACTTGTCGTAATTCCAAATTAATTTTGAACTGAAAGTTAAATTAAATAATAACAAAAGTGTTATTTTTTAAATTCGGTATCGAAATGAAATTTATCTCATACTGACTGGACTTTTTCTGATTTAAAAAATTCTAAAAATAAATTCTGTTGGATTTATGCCTTTCAGTTTAAAAAAGTTTTTTCGGCGAATGAATTTTTGGATAATAACAAAGTTTTATGCGTAGGAAAACATATTTTTGTATAAGAGCAAACATGATACGAAGATTTTGAGTTTGTGAATGAGCACGGTGCGATGTAAATGCAGCGATTGCCAATTTTCCGCTAAAGTTCAAAACTGATACTCTTCGAAAGGTTAATCGTCGCTGGCGGTCTCGTCGTAAAATATCCAATATGTATTTTATGAGAAAAATAAATGAGTGTAGCGATGCAGAAGCAACGATTACAGGATAAAAAAGGTATCGGTCTGGTTTCGCTAGCATGTTATAATAACCGTTTGTGTACACTAAGACGGTAAGAACCGCCATGTCGTACACAAATCTTGATTAAAACTCTAAACAGTCACTTTTATATATTTTTGAATTTAGACTTTAAATCATTTTGTAATTCAGATTTTCGATGGTTTTCGAGTTCAGATTTTCTGTCATTTTTTTTGAGTTCAAGCTTTTGATCATTTGTTTGAGTTGAGGCTTTCGATCATTTTCGAAATCAGGCTTCCTATCTTTTTTGAATTCAGGCTCTCGATCATTTTTATTTTTAAGCTTTAGATCACAATGTGCTAAATGCAACGGAGTTAAATATGTATAAGAATGGAAGTTGACTTAAGATTCTTTGGTCTTAGTAAGTAACTGGTTAATTGCACTTCTTGCAGTTTGGAAAAATAAAAACCAGGCACAAGTTTTCACTTCTCATTGTCGTTTTTGGGTTTCATCTCTCTTCAGATCTAGAGAAGAGAACATTTTTCCTTCGAGTGGTTCTTTCTAGCTCTACCTGCAGAGTAACTTCCAGCTCGAGGGCACAGCTATACGATCGACCAAACGATAGTTCAAGGGTCTCCTTGCCTTTGCCAGGACATCCTTTTTACATGAAGAAACGACTAGAATACAAAAGTCGGAAATAATTCCATGTAAATTGCTTCTATCCTACAACTTTCCTTGAAAGTTTTGTTATCGCATTTAAAAAATTGTGAAAACATTTCTAGATTTTTGTTAAACGTTTTATAATTGTAAAAAAGATGTTGGTTAAACTTGTATGATTGAACTTAAATCTTTAGGTTGTACTTAAAGCTTTAGGTTATATTCAAATATTTAGGTTGTACCTAATTCTTTAGGTTATACTTAAATCTTTAGGTTGCACTTAAACCGTTACGTTATAATTAAATCTTTAAGTTGCACTTAAACCTTAAGGTTATATTTAAATCTTTAGGTTAGGTATATTTAAACCTTTACGTTTCACTTCGAAATCGAAAAGCGAATTTTGCATTAAAACGATGTTATTTAAAGGAAAAACAAGATTCACAATCATTGTTGATTACATTTTTAAAACTTTAAATCTTAAATTTATAAATTACACTAGTTCCGTTAGTACAAACAAACTGGCATCTGACATGGAGGACATTTGGAACAAAAGTTAACAGTAGTTCAATAAAATTCGGAATCAACCAAAACTCTTCTACCGGTCATTCCACAAATGAGCAAATGGTTTGAGTCCGAAATCAATGCTAATTGAATAAAATTCCAGAACTTTACCAAAACAAGGTCATTCTAAATCCGTAGGGAATGCTGAGTGTGACTAAACCTCAATCGTTGGTCCTCCGGTGGTTTTGGCGCAAATATTCAAATGCAGAAATTGAATCTTGATGTTTCAATTCTTTTTCTAAAACTTTTCATATGTTGTGCCAGTATTTTTTATAAGTAATTAATTAGGATGTTAAAAAA
This sequence comes from Ganaspis sp. Gsp50, assembly GCA_011057455.1. Lineage (NCBI taxonomy): Eukaryota > Metazoa > Arthropoda > Insecta > Hymenoptera > Figitidae > Ganaspis > Ganaspis sp. Gsp50. Next base: position 14,494 of record WNHD01000299.1, read on the forward strand.
TAAGTATTCCTTTTTTACCATCACGTGTAAAATTTGATAATGCCAAGGCCATGATCGTGACAAATAGACTACTAAAGTACCACGGTAGAAGTTATTTAAATTGGTTGTGTAATGTTTTATGACGTAACGTATATGTGTAAAATAATATAATAACAGCGAATATGTCTCAGAAAGAAATGAGAAATTTTTAAATAATTGAAAAAGTTTTTTACGGTATTAGGACACTTGTTTTGAGACCACTAGAAATGTGCAAAAAAACAATGGACTATCGTGTTTACGTCAACTAAGAAATATGTGCTCCATCTACAGCAAAATTCTATTATTCTTTAAGATTTATTGAAAATCCAATCAGAAAAAAGGTCTTATAGGGGTAAAAGATTCCAAAGTTGATGTAACTGTAACCTACTGATGCTTTATGTCCATTTTTCTTGAGAGCAGTACTTCTTGAGCACTATCAAATACTAGCTTTACAAATTACCTGACACATAGGAATTCCGAAGCTCTAGCTTCTAGCTGTTACTACTGTCGCAATAAAACTTGAAATTGTGAAATGAAAAATTCTACGATTCAACCTTATCGTCACGTGCATGCAGTTGTGAGTCGTGCCATGGCACTCAACCTAAATATGTACTTGTACCTGTGCCTCCACTTCTGTATACACGTACATATGTGTGCATGTATGTATACCTGTGCCTCTACTTGTATGTACACGCACATATGTGTATATGTTTGTGCGCATGTACCTATATATGCGTAAATATATGAATGTATGTATGTATGTGTGTATGTGTACGTTTGTACGTTTGTATGTATGTTTGTATGTTTGTTTGTATGTATGTTTGTTTGTATGGATTGTTGTAGTATGCACGTCTGTTGGTTGGTATGTATGTATTTGTGCATACGTGTATATGGGTGTACATGCTTAAGAGTATATGTCAGTAGTTGTATACAGGTCGTCTACTCAGGCCGTAGTTTCTAGTTTTCCACTTGTTTTACGGCATTCGATTCTCGAGCTATACGAGGTGAAATATTCGTTCGCTTCGTTTCGTTTCGCCGTACTAATATACCTAGTAAAGTTTTTCAACGAGTTACCTCGTAAAGTTAAAACCGTTATTCTTTCTGACATAGAATAAAGTAATACACGAAAGTTCAACCTCTAAACTGCGTCTGGGAGTTTGAGACAGCGATGATTTGCAATACCAATTCCGGTAGTACATTCGTTTGTCTTTCATTAAAATGAGGTTTAAAATTTTTAATCGATAACGATAGAAATTTGCTTTATTACAAAATAACAATGAATTTATATCAAATTTCATTCAACTTTTTTCCTTACAGACAGTATTTTCAATTAAAACGGAATTTTTCCACAGATTAGTTAACTAAAATGAATCGTCCAAATCGTCAAATTTTTCGTTATTCTTGTTCATTCATTTCTAGTTTACTAATCTTCTACCGCTTAACTGAAATATTATTTTTATTAACTGATTAAAATAGAAGAAATCGTTAATGGTCGAAGAACGTTTGTCAGATCCTTTTTTGCAAATAGATAGTTGTGGAAAAAAGATCTGTACATTCTCTTAAATCTGGTATTGTCGATATCTTATATTCGTATTCAGAACTGTGCTCAATCTTACCCATTTCCTTTCCCAGCATCCCTATTGTCATCGCAACAGCTCTCCAACTTTCCACTTAAAGCTTTTTACCAAGTGTCAATTTTTAATATTTGCCACGTTTAGGATTCTATATTGTGAATTAAATATTTTTTAAAGAACTCACAACATATATCGCTTTTCGGCATGGAGTATTTTTGAAAGTTTCGACGTAAAAGAAGATATCAATTCGCAATTTCAAAGCTACGTTCATCAAAAAAATAACTTTTATCTGTAGTACTACTGATCAACGATTTCTGGAATTCATTCGATCATTATTTACAGTTAGTTTCTTTTTAATTGGTTTTTTAAATGTTATTATAACTTAATGACCAGAGAGTGAAAAACAAAATTTGAAGAAAATACATAAAAAACAAATAAAAACTCTTTTCCAGCTTATGAAATAGAATAGTTTGACTTAAAATTGAATAAATCTAATTTTATTTGCTTTTACATACTCGAAAAAGAGTACCAGGGCACATATAATATTGTTTACAATTTGTCGTAACAGAGCAGACATGTTGGACGACACCCGGAGTCGGCACAGTAGTGTTCTACAGCGTAGTATTCGACCCGAAAGTCGTAACGCTGTAGTCGTGCATCTGGCAACGTATCGTCACTCTCAGACTGGTCGTGCTAGTGATCAGATTATTCAGTTCTGCAACTTTGTATTTTTGTAAAAAAATTTCAACCGCCTAGTAGACAAATAATAATAATTCTAATTAATTAAGTTATTTTAACTAATTTGTCTAATATTTAAATAAATTAGTTATCTATAACTTAATGACTCTCCTTCTACACTTTTTTCGTTTAATATTTTTTTAACATAAAGTTCTGATTTTAGTCAAGCAAATTACAATCAGGAAGTTAAGAATGAAAAATAATATCAAAAATAACTTGACGCAATAAAATCAATAAATAATATAAAAAAATTAATTTTTACTGACATTACAAATCAGATGTCGGACACAACAATAATATAAAAAATCATCCGTGCGGGAAGATAGTCCTGTCCTCAGACCAAAATACCTAATCCCAATTTTGTCTAAATAGTAGTTATGATAGTAAATTGTAATAAATAGTAGTTATGATGATATTGTATAATATATCCTAATATATCCGTGGTTATTTAAACGACGAATACAAGTTTGTTTACTAACTTGGCATTCTACATAAGTGTAGTAAAGATAGGAAAGTTGTGAGTTATGCATTACCATGCTTGTCCTTTCATCCCCAGATCTTCTCCCAGCCTGGTGAGATACCTTAACAGTTTTCTCCGTGCAGCTGTAGTTTATGGCTACACGGCGTAAACGTATCGCCAACAGATGAGACATCAGGCAGTGGAAAGGACAAGCGTAAATGCCAACGCCAAAGCTAACACCAGCGGAGCTTTATCCGGTTAATTAACTGCAATCGGAAATTGCTGGTTACCAGATAGGCATGAATTTACTGGCAATTTCCAGGAATAGACTCAATTAGGATCGATCGTGAATACGAATCGCTGTCGCTAACAGCATCAGAAGGCTTAATGATGATTCATTTTCACAATTATGTACGTGTTTTACACAATATAACGCGAAATTATTTGCTTCCCGGTAGGGTACTTCATAATCAAATGTTTAGTTCTTCAAACAGTTTCCTCTAGTGTGGTTACTGTGTACTATAAAGTACTGATTTCAACGCGTTACAAAAATGTTGCGTTTTGACATCTTATTTATTAATAAATGTTGCGTTCATTATTATTTGACAGCTGGGCCCACCGATCTATCTTTATCTAAATATTTCACTAAGATATAAAAAGATTCTTGTTCGGATTAAACCATAATAATTAGACTAAAAACAGTGAGTTTAGATTCACTTTTTGTATCATTTTAGTATGCGAATAATTTTGAAAGTATTTTTTATCGAGTGCAATATGTGCAAGTGTTATAGGTGACTATGGTAGTGAGCAGGAAGTCCAGAGGCGGAAATAAACAAAATAATCTTGACTGATCTGAATACGATATGATATATGATGTGATATGTGATGTGATAAATGATATGAGACTTTTTGAGAAGCAAATGAGACATTTTATCTCTATCGACATAAATAGCTCGTTATTATTTGAAAATATTTACCATTAATGATTTTTTCCCTGATTTTGATCTCTTGATTCAAAAGAAAATATTTGTTCTAAATTTTACAAAAGTTTGTAAATTTGCTGTAAAAACGTTTTGCTACAAAAATAGACTTTCGCATATGAAAACGTCTACTAAAGTTGAAAATTCCATAAATGTTGTTTTCAAATTTATACATTCGTGCAGAAAAAAATATCCATTTGCACAAAAGCAGTTGATATGTGGAAGGAAAATTTATTCGCCTAAAATGATCTTCAATAAATAATCTTAACTAAAAGATTAGTATACACATTTAATAAAATTAACCCATATAATAAAAGAATGTTCGATATTCACAATTAAAGAATTTCTCAATATTTGAGAGAAACAGATTAAATTCTCATATATCGGAGTGTTAAAAAATATTGAAACTGTGTTAAAAGCGGCATGTTGATTTAATTAGTCGGTCCGTTCGACAGCATACTATATTCTATCTAAAAAGTAATTGTACTTTTTATTAGGGAGATAGAATTTTTGTGATTTGATTTTTGAGTGTTGATGCTCTCTACAATTTATTCGTTTAATATCGTTGCTTTTGCATTTACCTGCAATACCTTTATTCAAACGTTTACCGCACGTTATAAACGAAAATATGTGGGTTGTGAGGGTAGTCCCATGTGCGTTCGTTCAAGTGCGGAAAAAACGTTTTCACCGAGGCGTTAATGAGATTTAAAAATAATGGTGATTACCAACATTATTCACCAACCTCGTACACCTACCATTCAACAATGCTCCTGCCAGTTTAAATCCCACCCAAATCTCATTCGCAATAATACAAAATTCATGTTTTTCCAACACTGTTGAAATTATTTTAAGGATAATGAAATTCTCATATTAAAATATTACCCTTCCACACACTGAAAAAGAAATATGTGCAACTCACAGATATTCGTGTCTGATTTTAAAGTCATCTGGCAGTCTGTAAGGGTCACGGGATTCAGATCTTTGAAACACAAGCCAAGCAATTTTATGAAATAATAATTTTCTTTTGTCACAGTTTTTGCATTTTGTAATTATTACTATGAGAGTAATTACATTGGTGCATAGAAAACAGATCTTCATCCCAAAAATACGAAAATCTGATACTTGAATTTTAAAATACAGAAAAAATTTTATCACTAGGTTTTACCATAATTTTTTTTGTTTCTTAGGATCACTGAAGTCGAATTTGAAGTTTAGTTGACCTCAGCACTTCAGGGATTCGACATAAATCCAAAAAACCTTACAATTCGAATAAAAAATTTAAAAGTGCTAAAGATTTATATCAGCGTGTCATATCATACATTTTTGAAATCGTTGAAGCCGAATTTAAAGTCCAGTTTATTTCATAACGTCTAAATTTATTAATTTTAAAGGGACACGTCGTAGAACAAGTTCAAATTTTAATGTGAAATTAATGTTTATTTATATTTATATTAAGCTCTTGATAGTCCTCTGAACAAATATTGAAGCACTGTCACTTTTCCTCGAACCGGGGCAATTTTTCATAACACTTACTTATTACATAATAACGGCATCGATATAGAGTGACAGAATGTTGTCCAAAATATAAGCATTTTTTAAACCTTATATATGGAATCATTGAATTTTAAGTTCAATTATGCCACCTGTTTACAAACTCGGAGATTAGTTTATTTAAATTTCTTAAATCCTTTATCTAAATTTTCAATCAATGGTTAAAATTAATTTATTTTTTATAAATTATTTAAATTTTGTTAAATATATTGGTCGCTTTTAACAAGTATATACATGATCGTTAATTATGTTATATTTGTTGTAAGCGTTTCATATTGTATAAAAAATAGAATATAAAATTTACTTTTATTTTTATTTTCAATAAATTATTACTATTTGAATTTTGTTTTATAATATCATTTTCATTTTCTAGGCTATTAAGAGTTTATACTAATAGAATAATAAATAAATAATATTATAAATAATTTGTAAACTAATTAAGTAGTTATAGATACTTTTCTAAAATAGATTTTATAATAAAATCTGACATAATCCTATATATTTAATTTTGGAAATTTAAATTTAAAACGTAAATATGATAATCAAAATATTTAATTCGTTTTTGACCAATTAATCTAAATTGATAACAGACTCACGCAATAATATTTTCAAAATATTTCCGGATTTTAAAACTGAGCAAGGTTATTAATCCTTCAAAACTGAAATATAATAAAATAATTATTAATTTTTGTATTTGAATATTTATTAATTTAAATTATTTATTTTTATAATTTTTATTCTGCATTTATTTTATATTCGTCTCCTTTATATATTTTTGTATTTATTTTTAATAATGAATTTTGTTATTCATTTTATACCATTCTTATATATTTCATCTTGTTGTTAATCTTTATTCCTTTTATATTCCTTTCATTTATTCATTATAGGTATATTCTTTTAAATTGGTTTATAGATTAACAATTGGAATATTGAAAATCTTAACTTCAGATTTACAATATTCGGCAGCAAAATATTATATCTAATTCTCTTTTATTTAGGAAGATTCTTGGTTTAACAATCTCTAGACTGGGAAATTATGATGCTGCAATGCACAAAAACGATTTTATTCTGTATTAAAATCAATTTTCCACTAAACATTAACGAAAAGTAAGAGTAAAAGAACAAAAAGGTTGTGCAGTGCATTTCTTAAATTTTGTTGATCTCGAATAATATCTTTGTATAGCTCTAGGATACAATCCACTTTTGGTAGATTCGAGTGTTTAATTTACCGAGAAGCAAAATGGTCCAAAATTTTTCGAAATACCTAATAATTGAAAGCAAGGAATGTTTGACTATTATGTTAGTTTGTAAATGAATAGCACTCTTACAGACAAATAATTTATTCGAATGTCTTGTAGCTGCGTAAGCATTACAAAACAAAATCACAGGGAAAAGCAATTTGTAGAAAGAAACCTCATTATACTTTCATTAAAATCCTCGCTCCTCAGTCTCTCCTACAGTCAGCGATCCTATTCTACACGCATTTCTTTCGGGTATAACAAGAAATTGCTATTCACCGCATACAAATATCAAGGTTCCGTAAGCTCGCTACATAATCCTAGGCTGACTTGCTAAGTTTACATACTGCTTTATACTGATGAAAGGAATTTTCTGATTCTCACTGACTGTCTTTTCTAGAAATGGGATAGGCACTAATTAAAATAAAAAGATTCTAAATCAACCGACTTTCAGATAATTGCTCCAGCTCTCATTTCTTATTAATGCGTGAATTGTAAAAGGAATATCAAATATTTGATAGGTGATTGTCAATTACTTTTTAAATTAATAAAATATAATTTGTCAATTATTTTTTAAATATTCGTAATTGTCAATTAGTTTTTAAATATTTGTAATTGGCAATATATTTTTTGAAATACATTATTGTCAATTAGTTTTTAAATATTTGGAAGATTGTCAAGTACTTCTTAAATTAATGAAATAAATTTTGAGCATTAAATTTTGCAGGATTTAGAAAACAATTTCAGAGAAAGGTCATTAAACACTGACAAGCAGAAAATAATGGGCGAGCTTTTCCTAAACCCCAGTTAGCAATGGCAATTGTTTGTTTTAACAATAGGTTGTAATTATTTCAAGATATTCGTTAATTTATTTGAGTAACAATTGCTATTGTTGTGTTTGTCTTCATTATTTGGTTCTACCTATTCTACGTATTCTCCTTTATGAAATATGTATTAATTAAAGATCAATTTTATTCCAGGTAAACTTAATACAAAATGTTTTCAAATAAACACTGATTTGGATGCGCTTTTTTATATTTAAACAATGAAATATCAAAACACATCATAAATTTAATTTCATTATTTTTAAAATCAATTTTACTTTGAATTCACTTAAATAAATCTACAGCAATTATGCTTTATTAAATCTCTTTATTATATTTTGGCGCTACTAAGAACACATACATTCCTTTCCAATTACTCATTCTGAATTTAATGTAAATTTGTTGTTTTATTGAGTGTGCACTTGTAGCTCCGAAAATATTTATTTCAAGACAAAGTAACTTTTAAAATATTCAAAATTGATTGGAAACAATTAAGAAATTCACGTTACTTCGCTACCTGTATCAATTATTGATTTTATTTTGATTGTTGCTAATTTCTGTTAAATGAAAAGAAAAAATTTTTAGTTTTTAAAAATTGAATCAAAGTGATAGGGAATAATTTTCTTACTGATTAAAATATGTTTTCTTTGATAAGGAGTGCAGCCTTGAACTGTATTTTTATGTATTTTACGATATCAGGAACCATCAATTAATATTCAGTAAAGAATTATCCGAATACCTAATTGATGTGTGTAGATTCGAAAAGATAGTACATAGAGGTTTTATTGGTGTTAAGTGTTGAAATGCAAATATCCGTAGGATTATATTTAAAAAAAATTGAAAAACATGTATAAAACAAACAAATAAGAATTTAGAAAATGTGTTTTCTTTGGTTACAACATTTTTAAAATGTCAGTTTAAGGGTAGTTTTTGACTTTAGGGAATTATTAGAATCGTTCCTTGTACTAATGACCTTTATAATATTCACATTTCTTTTATTTCTACATATAAATAATGTGTTTGCTATGTACCATCCAAAATTAGACTTTAGTTTTTACATGTAGTAGTAAATTCATAAGAATTTGAACCTTTCTTTTGATACTTTGCAATAAGTTTTATGTTTGTTCTACGATTAGAATTGTATCATTTAGTTTATTATAATTATTTCACTTTTTGATTTGTATTGAGTTCTGAATGCATCTCTTTCTGTTCGTAGTTACCCATTTTTGAGCCTATTGGATTGCGGGTTTGTGTGATAATAAATAAATGTAACACAACTACATGATATAGAAAGCTGCAAGAATGCCAGAAGCATCACACGGTGCATGGTTCGTAGATCAGGTAGGGAGGACTGGAATGGGGTTGACTGCGAGTGGCGCGATCGGGTGGCGATGGGGTGCGGGGAACGTCGATGGCCAGAACCGTTTTATGCATACCGAATGCATACCAACCCATTTCAATGCATCGCATATATGGGCAATTGATTTATCACCGAAATAAAGCGTCCTCCTTTTCGATAAATAGAAAACTCCCAAGCTATTGCATTCGTGGCGAAAGCGTTACTCGCGTTACAGAGACTTTTGTTCTGCTTTTCAAAGCGTTATCCTAGCCATTTTTCTTCACCTCTGCACGATCATTGCCTTACAATCCTTCTGATATCTTTTCACCAATATTGATTTTGTTGTTCTTCTTTTTGTTTCAAGGTACGTGATGATCATTTTAACTTTTGCTCTTATGTCGGTCTTGGTTAATCGTAAGTATCAGGAAGACTGCAATATTGGTTTCGTGACAAACCACCCTATCACATCCGCTCATATTGCTATCGACTATCGAAAGTGTGATTGGTTTCTTCAGTTCTTCTTGTGAGAATTTCACTGATACTTGATTTTTCATCTGAATTGTTGGTTTTATTCCATAGCCACAACATTTTTTTTCGTCCAATAATGATTCTGATTTATAAAAAGAAAAACAATAGTTATATTAATTTTTAGATTACCAGTAGCTCTGTTTGAATTTTGTCGTCGCCTCTCACAAATGAATTTTTGGTTAATTCTTCATATTTGAACACATTTGTTTTTATGCTTTACTTGTCTGTACACTATTTATGACCCACTTGGAATGCAAGAAATCATGATTATTAAATAAAGAATAAATAAATATTAAATTAAATACATAAAATACATTTTTATAAAACTTGATCACTTCATTCTGCCTTTTTTACATTGTTGGCTACATACATTTGCGATTCTGTATTTTAATCTCTTTGCGTATTTGATTAATCAGACAGTCTTTTATTAATATTAATGTCTGTATGCATGACTAAAATTAAAATATTTCTAGAGCAGCAATGATAATGGAATGAAAAGTAGCGTAAATGCAAATTTGAAATAATACAAATCGGAGGATGTTTAAGTTTCAGTAAAATGCAAATTTGAGAAAATGCAAAGTAGAAAATACACAGGTTCGGAAATATGGTAATGTTCAGCAGTTATGATGTAGATTTTGGAAAATTTGTTCAGATACTAGCAAAATAGAAAAAATCTAAAAAATCACGTAATATTACCTAATATTTACTATAAACTTGTCTTCTCTCAGAAAACGATTCCATTAAGAAAGAGGAGATTTAGAACTAAAAATTAATCTAAATACATAAAATTCTTCAGACGTTATTAGATTTTCGTTTAACTAAAATTAAAACAACTACGAAACAAATTATTATTATTATGTAACTACGAAAAATTATTCGATATTAGTCACTGGTTGATTTTTACTTTATAAATAAAATATCGACTCTCACTTTTTTCTGTTAGTCATTTAAAATTTATTGATAACAAAGAGTTAAATAAATTCTACGTTGAAACTTCTTGAAACTTCTTTGAAATTAAAAAATCAATAAATATTCTTTTGACATATTTCTTCTCTGAAATGATCGAAGATCACTTGTTCTTTTAGTTTGTAATATTTAACAATCTGCATTCAAATTTTTATAATTTTCATTGTAATATTTAATTTATCCTAAATTTGATATTGATGAAAATTTTTGGAGCATCTACTTTTAGTTAAAAGCTAGGTTGCACTCTGCTCATTATCATGAATAGCTCGTCTAATCCCGAACGCGACATGGATAAATCGTCACATTTCAGAATTGATGATATGATCTGGTTAAAGCCAGAAATATTAGATAATCTATTTAGCATCCAACTTTTCCAAGCGAATTTCCATCGATATTTTGAAAGTCATATTCTTTACAAGTTGAAAATCGTTTATGGATTCTACTTGTACAGCATAAATTACATTTCATGTAAAAGTATACATAGTATATGTACGTATTTCAGGTAAAAGTATAGAATACATTTCATGTATTCTACATAACAATATTAGTATTAAGTACTTATTAGGGTACTTCAAAAAACAAAAATTATCAAGTTTTTAAACACTACACCCTAATTCTCTTTCTTTTTATGAGAAATAATGTTTCTAATATTTATAGTTTTGTTAAGAATTATTTAGAGGTCGCAACGGGCCATTTTAGGTTATGTGATATAATTATTTGCTTTGGTGTTCAATATAAGCAGCGTTTTCTACTATGTAAGTAATTTTATTAGATAATTATTTTCAAAATATCTCAAAATTCGGTGGCTAGGTTAACTTACGAAACGTAATTACTTTTAGCTATAAAATAATGGCAACAAGTAGTCAAGTTAAAGACTTCTGGCTTATCGGAAATTCTTCAGAAAATATAACCAATTGTATTTTAGCTACAAATCGACAAGTTTTATGTCGTTTCTGCATGAGCATATACAAAACAAAAAAGACAGAATGTTTAGTGAAAATTAGACATAATTTTATCGATAGACTAGATAATCTTTTTGACATAAGGAAATAAACGTCTGATCCAAAGAACAGTAGAAGAGTGTGAGGATAATGAGGATGTAAAGATAGGACCAGAAGAAAACACAAAGCAGTGTAGGAAAATTAAAGAAAATGATGAAATCTCACATTTACCTGACAATAATTATGAATCGGAAAGTCAAGAATCAGAAGAGAATTTGCTTGACATAAATGATCCTGAATTTAAGCTAACTAATATGCGAAACAAAACTTCTAAAATTGATTTAATGACGGATGATCTAGGTGCTGCTTTAGATCGGGCAAAACTTTCTAATAGAAATGTTGCATATATTTTAGCTGCAGTATGTCATCCTTTGCATCAGAATTTGCAGAATGTAAATTGTAATGCAGAATTAATGAGATTGAAACGCTTAAAATATCGGGAGAAGATTTCAAAAGCAATGAAAAAGGATTTTAATCCTGATGCATTATTAACTGGGATGGAAAATTTCTGCCAACTTTGATGTCGAAAGAAACCGTTGATCATTTAGCTGTAACAGTGTCTGGAGAGGGTGTTAGGAAACTTTTAGGTGTTCCTGCAATTGAAAATGGAACTGGTGAATCTCAGGCAACAGCAGTTTATGAATTACTTCAAGACTGGAATATAACAGATCGCATAGCAGCAATGTGCTTTAATACCACTTCAAGTAACAGTGGTCCAGATCAGGGAGCGTGCACTTTGCTGGATAAAAAATTGGAAAAAGACCTTCTTGCATTATCATGCAGATACCATATAATGGAGTTACCAGTTAGTGCAGTATTTAATGCTTTGTTTGGACCATCTAGTGGCCCGAATATTAAATTGTTTGAACGGTTTAAGACTAATTGGAAACATATTTCTAAAGTTGAGTTCAAATCTGCATTAGAAGATTCTATTCATTATATATCACCAATACGGGATGAGTTAGTTGCTTTTTTTCGAAATCAAATGGAAAGTTTCCAGCCAAGAGATGATTATAAGGAGCTCCTTCAAATCGCTTTGTTATTTTTAGGTGAAGCTATTGATAAAATTGTCCCAATCATGGCTCCTGGTGCTGTTCATCGAGCACGGTGGATGGCAAAGATAATCAACTGTTTAAAAATTTATTTATTTCGGAACCAGCTCATTTTAAAAAGTACAGAACTTAATTTTTTTGCGCCAATTCAACGTTTTTACAGTTCAAATTTATTCGAAAAATTGGTATTCGTGTACTCAAGCCACATTAGCTTCTGCAAACGACCTAAAACTATTAAAAGAACTTATAGATTACAAAAACATTCATATGAAAACCGCTGAACTAGCATTTGAGAGTATGTCGCGTCATCAGTGTTATTTAAGCGAAAAATTAGTTGGACTTGCGTTTTTTGAACCTTCTGTGACCGATGAAATAAAAGGATCTATGTTATTACCGTTGACAAAAAGTGGACCATCCAAGCCTGAAAAAAGAATACAAATAAATAAAAATTTAATTTTAAAACAAGAATTACCTGACTTTGTGACGCAAAACACTTTAAAGTTTTTCCAAGCAATGAATATATCTGTAGTGTTTTTAAAAAAAGATCCTAGTTTATGGTGTGAAGATACGGATTACTTTAATGCAAATAATAGAATTCTAAACTTAAAAGTTGTTAATGATTCAGCTGAACGCGGAGTTGCGCTAATTGAAAATTACAATACAATTTTAACAAATCAGGAAGACCAGAAACAGTTTCTTCTTCAAGTAGTAGAAAAACATCGCCTACAATTTCCAAATTCGAGGAAGATTACACTCATTCAAGGACTTCACAGGGATTAGGACCCTGTTAATTTTATTGTATGATAACGTTCCAATTGCAATTATTTTTACATTCTAGTTAAAAAATATAAAATAAATTTTCAGATTTATTATTTATTAAAATAAATTTTTTTAATTTGCTACTATTTAAAATGAGTATTAATACTTTAAAATGTCATTTAATTTAATGTCTGGAGTCATAAACAAATGTTAAAGGGGTTGGTTTTTCAGTTTTTATATGAAAAATCGATAAATTTTTACATTTTAAGGATTATAAAAGCTCTAAAAAATTTATTTTTCGTAAGGAATTGTATTAGATAGATTTGACGATAAATTTGAAGTTACATTTTACAAAATAAATGCATTTATTATTTTTTACTACACGATTAAAAAATGATAAACCTCAAAAACAGCGTTTTTCACCTAAAATGGCCCGTCGCGACCTCTAAATAATTTTTAAAAAATCTACAAAAATTAGAAACATTTCTCACAAAAAGAAAGAGAATTAGGGTGTAGGGTTTTAAAATTTGATAATTTTTGTTTTTTTCTTTTGGGCACCCTAGTACTTATTTTGATACCGAGAAAATAGCTACAAAACTGATAAGCGATGAAAGAACAACTTGCAAAACATATGTGACCGCACAGAAAGACCCGTATTCTAGGTTTAAAAATATCATTTTATCTCCTATTTAAGTATATACTAAATTTAAGTATAAATATTCTTAATATTTTAGTACATTTTATACTTAAATTTATAATTATTTTGAGAATAGTATATACTAAATTTAAGTATAAATATTCTTAATATTCTAGTATACGGGTCTTTCTGTGCGCAAATTTCTCTATTCAAATTTCCCTGACTTGAACTTAATTTTCCAAAATTTCGAGACGATTTAAATCTCGTCGAATTGTTTACGAAGATATTTTGGTACTAGTTAAAAAATAATTTTAATACAAATTTCCTCAATTTTAGGTATTCTTCATAAAAATCTCTGACTTTTCCATGACTTTCTGTAACCTTAAAAATTCCCTGACTTCTCCCTTACCTGTAGTTACCCTAAAATTGGTCCAAGAAAGCGCAGTGGTCGGTATGTACCTTATTTTGCGTGTTTTTTTTTAATACCAAATCATATGCACAAAAAAATGCAAAATCGTTTTCAAAATCACATCCAAATTCGCAAAAACTTTCCAGAATGCAAATACCTGCGAGATCACTAATACCCTTAATTTTTTAAGTTGGAATTTGTTACTTAATATAAATGAATTTAAAATCATAAATGGTCTGATTTCTAGTAGCTATTTGCTTTGGCTAACTTTAAGACACCTGAAAGGTCACTTTGAAGCTCTTCTCTTTTGTTTAGAGTCACATCCGTTAGAACAAGTTACTTTAAGTTCTGTATAGTAAATAGAATTTGTGATGAGACGAATTTAGTATGTGACAGATTAAATTTTTTGACGTCACTTTAAACGGATTTGTATCTGCGTTGGGTACAATGAACCTTAAAGTTTGACATTTAAACTAGAATTATATTGCTCGGAATCTGAATAAGGATTATATTGCACTGAAATTGCAATAAAAATTATGTTGCATTGACATTTCAGTAAGTATTATATGAACGGTAGGTGTCAATTTGGTCATTTTCACCATGGTTTACGTATGATTGGAAACAATTGGTTTTGGATAGAAGCAAAGAGTACATATCAAATATAAATATTAAATCGAAACGTTACAAAAATATAAGAAGTAACAGTATTATCATGCCCGACTTGCAATGATCACGTCGCGATGAAATTGTCATTAAAATTCGTTCTCTAAAATGGTCTTCTGGATGAAAGCGATCACTCGGAAGCACGAGCCCTATGCACGCATTCATTATTCGCGTTCGCGTCCAGTATCCATTCGTATTCATATCCGAATTGCTTTTGCAACGGCAGTACGTGAATAGAGTGGCGTAATTGCTCTCACACATACAAAGTGTATTGACATTTATCTACAAGAATGTGTACGTTGAGTATGGTTATTCGAGAACATATTAACCCATTAAAGACTAAAATTTTTACTATCAATAGACGCAACTTTCCTCGTTACTGTGTTCCCGGAATATCGTTGAAAAAATAATGTAAAGAAAATTCCAATTATCGACGGATAATGAAAGTAGAAAGAACAGAGCACCAAACTATTCAGACTGTTCTATGACTTCGTATTTTCCAATCCCCAAAAGTTAACGTCCCAAAAAGTTAACGTAAAAGTAGATTTAAGATAGTAAACCTTGAAAATGGACGTTTTTGCGAACTTGATGGCTAATCTTTAGCGTCTGCTTCCGATGTCTGGTCTTCTTTCTAGGTCCAGAATATTTTGCGGAATTCGTATTTTTGTACAATTTGTACTCCTTGTTGGTTATTTTCGAGCTTTTCCCCACTAGGCTTACCTTAGAATAGAGTTTAATAAAAGTTTATAATATTTTAAATTTCTTTGTTTATTTTTATATTCTTCTTTTTAAATCTTTTGCTTAAAACCGAATTCAGAAGCACCTAGTCTAAGAAAGAGTTTATGTTTCGGAAACTTGATTTTAAAATTACTGGAAAAATTTAAGAACATTATTTTCTTGTAGTGAATAAAAATTATGTTTCGTTGGCTTACCTGGGTCGTGAACTCTGATTAAAAATTATAGGCTTCTACCATTTGCTCCTGTCATCTTCATGATTTCCAACGAGCGCGGGATGTCGAGTGAAGTTACCTAGTTAGCTTTCATGCATCCTGAGAACTCCTCACTGAGTTTCGCACTTTACAAAGCCAACAGGTGAATAGTCGACTTTAGCCGGATTTCCCGTTCTTCTCTTTACAGAAACCTTTTGTTTCTGAACATGAGACATTATTCTGTATTTTTCTTTTTTTGTCTAAATCTTTCATTTTAGCCCAAATTTCTCTTCAGAAGCAAATCTTAATTATCTTTTTGCAAATGAATATAAGTGCAATATCGTCGGAACTACTGCAATACCGTGAATCTACGTTTGGTATATACCGCGTATCTGTGACTTTCTTAAGGGCTATGTTGCATGGAAATTTACAATAAATATAGCCCTTAGGGAATTCGCAGATACGCGGAATTTACCAAATGTAGATTCGCGGTTTTCCAGTAGCTCCGACGATATGTTAGTCAATGTTAAAATAGGAGTAATCAGTATTGAATTTATGCGTCTCATCAATTTTTGTTAGTTTATTATTAATAGAGACATACATTTACTTAGTCATTGATGTTTATTCTTAGTTACTGTTCAGTAATATTTATTACTTATTTTCATGGAAAGAAAACATCTAATTAATTGAACAGCCTGGAGAAAAATGAAGCCCTTTCGACTAGCATTTTGATTTTATTGTTTACTCTAGTCTCCCGACTAACTCAAGTCTGACTCGTCTCCCTTGATAATTATTTCCAAATTTAGGAACTTGCACACGCTACAAATGATTAGATAATAATTACTCGATTATTTCTAGATTATAACACACGCACATGAACACGGAAAAACTAATTTGATTTTGTTTCGAATCTTGAGAACAAAATCGACATGAAAATTTTTCCATAACAAAAGTATGAAAAGTAAAGGAGACATAGTTATTATAGAATTTTTTCGCTTCCTCATAGGGATGCATTGTTTATTCTTATAAAAAGTGAATTTGAAGTTTAACTATAATCTGGATTATGATTCTTTTTTTAACTAGATTGTGTATGTTTCATGTGCCAAGCACAAGTTGCCCTGCGTTCAATATATCATAGAAGTGAGTAGTGTAGATAGGGCTACTGAAATAAACTCTTCCTGAAGAGCTTAAGGGTTCAGTACCCAAACTATAGATGGCCCACCACACATCGAGAATATGCACACTCGGAGTTGAGTCTGCGCAACGGATTTAATTATTCGCGCATCACCCACTTCGGTACCTCAGTCTGATCCCTGCTGTCTCTCCATAAGCATATTAGATCAAAGTGGAGTTTCAACTTAAATTGGAGTAACTTGCTGAACTATTGTTTGCAAAATAGAGATACACAAGTATCCTTACAGAATAGAAAATTAAAAATGTTTTTTAAACAACTGTGATTACAATATCATTCTCAATAAAGGACTCTATTTGTAATAACTGAATTTTAGTAGCACTTTCTTTTGTGCTGAACCCTTCCTGAGATTTAGAAACATTATTTAAGCGAACGTTGCACAAGTTAAAAAAGTTATACATTTCCACATGTGAAGCGGGATTTCTTTCCCGCATAAAAATCAGCAAGATGACAATTATACTATTATCATCTTGGTTATTTTGCTAGTGTCAGGTTGTCAATCGGCACTATGTTGAAGTACAGAGTTAATAAGACTTCTTATTTTTAGTGATAGGAAAAAGTTAAAATCTAACAATGATTTTCCGTTAATCAACTTTTTCTAGATCTTTCTTTCATCCATTCGTTTTATGTGTGAGAGGAAGTCATTCCAGGCAATTATTTGCATTTTATTTGTACACAGTTCAGAAAATTCGAATTATTCTGACCAAGCAGACATCTATTAGATGCCTGTAGAAGTCTTGGTTTAAGTTCGAATGATGATAAATTAAATTTAATTCAATATAGTTGTTGAAATGCAATATTATTTTTAAGTAAATTATGTTATGAGAAAATAAACCGTAGGAAGAATACACCAGGCAACTGAGAGGACTCAAACCTCTACTGATGGCTGCCCTTCGCGGGACTTACACTGCACTAGTGCACCTAACCAACACGGCCTGAACTTCTAGCAGCTTATAATTTCAGAACAAGCCCACTATTCAGCAAAGGATATTTCCTAAACTAAGATCACTATATTAGTCGGTCAATTTTCATTTTTTTAGAGTTGGAAGCGGAAAACTATCCCCACTCTTATGCTCTATAGGCAAGCTGAACAATCCAAAGAGCGTCAGAGTCTTATTAAATTCAACAAACGTCTATTCAAAATGAAAGACCTCAAAACCTCTTGGGTATTAATTTTTATAAGAATTAACGTATTTCTTGAAAGTTATGTCTGCCATATCGCACACAGAACCAGGTATTTCTTAAATGTTTCAGGAGGATTGTACTGAAAGGTTAGAAATATTTAACATCGTGGTTCAGAAAATGTTTGTACAAGCACTAAAATGTCGGCATGTGATGAAATATTGACATTGAATACTTCCTGAATATTTCCAGCCAATATTTATGAAATATCACATAAGAGGAACCTTGCATTATTTATGCAATATCAAAGAAAGTTTTTTTAAAAATTTTTTTAGTACCTTACTAATATTTTGTTATATTTGAAGCCCATAGTATTCTAGAAAATTAAAAACTACTGCGCAGCCATACAAAGCATAGAAACTAAGATCGACCACTGTGCATCATAAAAAGTTGAAGCTTTTCTCAGTATTTCAAATACATATTCTCTCAAGGTTCGCGTCAATATTTCCTCACATGAGGGCATTTTAGTGCTTGTACCAACATTTTGTGTACCTCGCAATTAAATATTTCTAACCTTTCAATGCAATATTCCTGAAATATTTCAGAAATATCTGGTGCAGAGCGTGATTGCGTGCGCCATTTTGTTCTTTTTAAACAACGTCAAATTTAAAATCAGGGACTTAGGAAACCTCCCTGTAATCATTCTTATAGATAAACTTATTATTTAAGAAAAATATTCGCCTTATCAGATCCGCCATTTTGTTTTTTAATTACTATCTAATTTAAAATCAGGAACCTCAAAAATCCCTTGGTAACGAATCATAGAAAGCTTTTTATACTTTTCGAACTTTGTTTTTGTTTTGAGAAATCTGGACAACTGTGAGGCATGTTCATGTACATGGATTTTTAACGTGGAATTATCTTAATAAATATTAAAACTGCAAAACTTTTTAAATTTTATTATTAGCAGGACTTAAAACTAAATAATTATAATATAGAATTTCACTTTTGTCCAAACTTAATCAGCAATGGGTGTAACAAAATTTTCTTCGTTGAAAATTTGCACAATTTAAGATATTTTTAGAAATCTATTATAATGAACAATAAACAATACGAAATATAAAAATCACATAAAAGAGTGCTAAATCGACCAAATAAAAACAAATTTTGTACCGTCAATAATTGAAAAGTTTAATAAATAAATAAATAAAATGAAAAAAAGGGTTACAGTAATAAAAATTCGAGGGGCACTTGTTATGCGACACACATTCAATACACACACGAATCTAAAATGAAATAATAAACAAATCATAATAAAAAGACGAAGATAAAGACAGTAATAAAGAGAATTTAAACAATAACAATAAAATAAGACAAAACAACGTTAAATAAATAATATAAAAAATAGATGAAACTCATCAAGACCGTCTAAAGTCTATTTGAGTGATGTAAGTGGCGTGGGTTTCCTAGCGACAGGACGAGAAATATTCCCTTGGTTTGATCATTTTTCTTCTTAGAATTTCACACATATAAATGTAGGTATTTATATGGAAAATGGTTCTCCCTCGTCAAAATATTGGGCCCAATCTAATTTCAGGAGAACCTTTATGTTTCCGGTACCCAAACTCTCCATCTTCACAATTGATGTTTGATTTTGTCGTCCGACACAAATCGCTACTCTATTTAAAAGAAATAAAACACAAATAAAACAATACAAAACGAAATAAAATACTACCTCTGGGCTATCGGCGATGCACGCAGATTCGTGACGATTTAAACTTAAATTTAATTTATTAAATTTGCTCAGGCCGGTCAGATAAGTGTTGTGAAGATAGCGACGCTAGGAACCGAATTTTATTAATCGTCAAATCCCCTCCCAATCAATTTTCCAAGCCCTTAAATATTATTCTCGAAATTTCGGCAGTTTGTCGCAAGAAAACCCACGCTGGCAACTTCCGAATTCAATTAAAATAATATTCAATAATAATAATCGACAATTTCATTCATTCATTCATTCTTTCCTTCATTCTGTGCACACTTGAAGTTGATTTATTATGCATTCAATTGTTTTTCGAAAGATTTTGAACTTTCCTAATGTTTACTCAGTTAAAGTTTCGCGAATTTATTTATTTGTAATTTTATGAAGAAAATATAAATAGTTTTAAAGAAATGCAAGGTAATGTAAATTCTTATTTTGTACAGAAAAATTGTTTACTTCTTAAATAAAAATAAATCTTTTAAAGAAATTTTCGTTAATTAAAAAATTTATTTATTTTAAGAAATGAAAGTAAAATTGAAATAGTAATTGTTTCTTTTAAAAAATTTAGTAGCTTTTTCAAAACAAATTCGACAAAATTTCTGTTAATTTTTCAGATATTATTGCATAAACAATTACATGTTCTAAAACCCTCGTAATATTTCAGAATCATTTTGAATAAATCATTAAATTTTCTAAAAATTTCTTGAATGTTTGCAATCCTTTAAATTTGAAATACTTTAATAATAAATAAAATTTAAGAAACTTTTTTTTTATTTGTAATCTATATTTGTCAAATTTAATTTTATTTTGAACTGAAAAACACACATTTTTATTTAACTTCATTATAATAGTTAAATTTAGAGTAATAAAATAAAAGTAATATTCTTACAACTTTTTAGATACGTTTTGGATTTGCTGTTAAAATTTGATCTTGGATTTTAAATAATGATAATAATATTTCAATTCATTGCATTTAATAAGTACTTTTATTAAAATTATAATAATAAATCCTAAGAATGGATCATGACATAAATGACATCATAACAAAAAATAATGAAAGGAAATAAATAAAGTTCACCGTGTAAAAAATTACTTAAATAGAATAAATTTGATATAATCAAATAACAAAAATTGTAATAAATAAAGAAAACAAAATTTTAAAGTAAACTTTTTTGAATGCTCAAATTGTATTATTTTTCAGATAAGTGGTA
>WNHD01000300.1:0-37485 GCA_011057455.1 Ganaspis sp. Gsp50
TCGCAGATATCAAATAATTTTGTTAATTCGGAAAACTTGCGGCCATGATTTTCAGAAATATCCTATACAGATTGTGCTCCTTATACTACTTCGTGATTAAAACTATCATCAAACATAACCTCTCTTTGCTCCTATCTATTTCTCTTTTCTCCTATCTTTTCCTTCTAAGGTCCCTTTTTCAGAACGTGTTACACATAAAATTGCACTATTTACAAGTAAAAGAAAACTGTACAGTTACAACTGTGTGTAAAATAACGATCTGACGCATGCGCGCTCAGAACTGTGCGCGTAAAGTAATCTACTTTACACACTGTTTTAAAAAGTCATATTTTACACATATGTGACCTTCTACGACAAAAGGTACCTTATGCGTTTTAACAAAAGGTACCATAAGTCAAAAGAGCATAAGCTATCTTTTGTCGTGGACGATCACATTTATATTGAAAATAATAAAATAATAATAATAATAATAATAAAATAATAATAATAAAATAATAATAATAAAAGAAATAATAACAAGAGGAATAAAAGGAGGCATAAAAGGAATAAAAAAAGAAATAAAAGGGAGAATAAAAGAAGGAATAAACAGTAATAATGATTTTAAAAGTGGACCAACTCAAAAAAAAGCTCAGCGATTCAAAAATAGGGCAGCTTTTTTAAATTAGCTTTTTAGTTTGTTTATTTACTTAAGTTGACATTTATGCAGCAGGCTTAGGTGTAGTAGGAGAGAAATCGAAAAAAGCTCCACTGGTTGGTGAATGGTGTTGCAGATAGACTCGGTGTGGGGCTGGGCGTCACCCCCGCTGCGCCTTCAGCTAGCTGGGGGGACTCGTGGCGCTTCGGGGAGCGCGGGTGTTGGTGCCCAATCCTCCCAGAGGATGGGCGAGATGGTCGTCGATCGCGCTCCCTCGCCAGCACGCCTCAGTCATACCTCCGAGAAACATCCTCGAGCCACCCTCACCGAACTCAATGTTCTACGTCGTCATCGAGAACTCTGCGACGTCGTCCTAAATGTTGGCTCCAGGAAAATTTTCGCTCACCGTGTCATTCTTTCCGCATGCAGTCCCTACTTTAGGTAACGCTTCTAACCCTTAAATTGTATTTTTATTTCAGCTGGTTCGAGCAGGCCTGAGAAACTAATCTCCATACCAAAAAAAAAAAAAAAAATTTGGAATTTGAAATATTTGCATTTTCTAGCAAATTTTTCTTTCCGTGTAATCACGGAAAATTTGATTTTTCTTTCAATGAGGAAGGTTACATTGTTTATGAGACAATTTACACTATCTACGTTATAATACGGAAGCTTCGAGAAAGCGCCGTATGATAGGGTCTTTACGTAAATTGGCGTCTGCGCAGAAATGTGAAAAAGCGCGAGCAGCATTGGAGAAGAAGAGATGGAGCGATTTTTCACATTTCTGCGCAGGCGCTAATTTAAGTTGAGAACCTCAAGGCCCTCAAGCGCCAACGTCGAACGAAAGAACTAAGAAGAAAAGAGTAGAGAGCCGATCATAAGGCGGTTATGTTACACCCAAGTTCATTAATGCTGTCCTTCCGGTTAAGATTCTGCGCAGCCATTTTACCATTGACTTTTTGATGCGCACAATCGAAAATGTTGACAGCATCAATGAGCTTGGGTGTAGGTTATTATAATAATATTTAGGTTAGGTTATTATAAAGTAGAGAGCGTAAATTGTCTCTTACCAAAGTTTCGAAAAATCACCTTATCATACGTTCCTTGTGTACATTACCGACTACGCAGAAATTCGTGATAATTTATAGTCAACATGTGCCATAATTAAGGCCATGTCTAAGACCTCGAATGATAATTTAGGAATCTGCCTTTATCTTCATCGTTTCCTGACGTTTCTTTTTAAAAACAAACAAAACAATTTTTCTTTTTTAAAACATCAGACATTCATGACACACTTGAAGGTTTGTTGAGACGATTTCCAAAGTTCCAAAGCAATATCTTCTTCTGTAATTCTAATAAAATCTCTAATTGTTCCCTAATTCTTCTGTACAGTAAAACCTGCATCATTTCAAGCCTCTATCATTTCAACATTTCCCCTCTTTTGCCTCCTACCATTCAATTTTAACTGTGATGTCACCAGACATCAGGTAGGTTAGGTACATAATAGTGTCAAAACCAACGATACCAAACCTTTATCATTTCAAGTCCCCCCAAAATGTTGAAATGATACAGGTTTTACTGTATCTCTAATTAGTGAGATAAAGTAGCAATAAGTAGTCGATAAACAAAATTACCGACACTTTTTCACTACTTGCAGTTAAACAAGAAAAGATATTGCCATGGAACTTTGGGAATCATCTTAACAAACCTTCAAGTGTGTCATGAATGTCTGACATATTGTTTTTAAAAAGAACTTTCAGGAAACAATGAAGATAACAGTAGATTCCTGAATTATCATCCGTTTATCTTGGAAGTGACCTTAAATTTGTGACTACAAATGCCATCAATCGTTTATGTAAGTCTTTATTTTCCAACTGGCTCTTGGTGAAATACCTCGGGCCAATAAACACAACCAAAAAAAAGTCTTTATTTCGTACGGCACTTGTGGGTGTACGAAATATACACTTATGGTACTTGTGTTGAATCTTGTAAGGTTGGTTTTGGTTTATCTTGTAAGGTGACGAATACTAAGTCTTATTTTGCAGAGCGATGTTTACCGGCGAGTTGGCTGAATCGCGTCAGACTGAAGTCACAATCCGTGACATTGATGAAGTGGCAATGGAGCTGCTCATCGACTTTTGCTACACCTCACACATAATCGTAGAAGAAGCTAATGTCCAAACGCTTCTGCCTGCAGCATGTCTCCTACAACTCGCCGAAATCCAAGACATCTGCTGCGAGTTTTTGAAGCGGCAGCTGGATCCCTCGAATTGTCTAGGAATTCGGGCGTTTGCGGACACTCATTCGTGTCGAGAACTGCTGAGAATCGCGGACAAATTCACGCAGCACAATTTTCAGGAAGTAATGGAAAGCGAGGAGTTCCTTCTACTTCCGGTGGGTCAATTAGTCGATATCATATCCTCAGATGAACTGAATGTGCGAACTGAGGAGCAAGTGTTCAACGCTGTTATGAACTGGGTCAAGTACAATGTGTCGGAACGACGTCAGCATTTAGCACAAGTACTTCAGCACGTGAGATTGCCGCTCTTGAGTCCCAAGTTTCTTGTGGGCACGGTTGGATCAGATCTGCTAGTTCGATCTGATGATGCTTGTAGGGATTTAGTTGATGAGGCGAAGAATTATCTGCTCTTGCCTCAAGAAAGACCGCTGATGCAGGGTCCTAGAACGAGGCCGAGGAAGCCGACGAGGAGAGGTGAGGTCTTGTTTGCAGTTGGAGGATGGTGCTCTGGTGATGCGATCGCTAGTGTCGAGAGATTTGATCCGAACACGGCTGATTGGAAAATGGTTGCGCCGATGAGTAAACGAAGATGTGGCGTGGGTGTTGCGGTGTTGAATGATTTATTATACGCTGTTGGTGGTCACGATGGCCAGAGTTATTTGAACAGCATAGAAAGATACGATCCTCAGACTAATCAATGGTCTTGTGATGTTGCACCCACTACGTCTTGCAGAACTAGCGTCGGAGTTGCCGTTTTGGATGGGTTTCTTTATGCCGTTGGGGGCCAGGATGGAGTTCAGTGTTTGAATCACGTAGAGAGGTTTGTACTTTTGGTAATTACGATTAAGCAATTTTATAAGTACTATTCGTCAATTTTATAAGTACCATTCGGTAATTTTATAAGTACAGTCCTGGCAGGTATGCTTTAACATTTTGTTACTAGACAATTCTCAACCCTTCTATATTTTAACATTGCTCTATTCCTAATAATTCAAGGCTTCCATCCCTGGTTGCCATGGTATATTAGCCATGGAGCAACATTAAAAAGTAGAAGGGCAACCGTTAGTTAGGAATTGTCTACTAACAAAATGTTAAAACATACTTTGACAGGACTGTGCCATGCGGCAATTCTTTAAATACAATTCAGCAATTTTATAACCATTAGAATTACTTAAGCTGCATTGACACCTTCTGTTAAACTTGTCCAAAAAGAAAAATCTAGATTGGATTGAAAAAGAAGACTGTGTGTCTCTCTTTCTCCAAAGTGGATTTTGCGGTTTGGGCAAGTTTAACAGGTAAATGCAGCTTTAGTTACCAGAGATCATCCGTATGCACAACTGCGCATGTTCTTCGAAACATTTTTCATTGGTGGACGCTCTTTGGACAGAAATTATATTCTTGTCCAAAGAGCGTCCACCAATGGAAAATGTTTCGAAAGGCCTGCGCAGTTGTGTGGACTGTCTCTGGCCACAAGAATCATTTTATCTCTGGGTGATAATGCACCTGAAATTATTTGTTAATTTATCTGGTAGTTTATGTAAAGCACTATAATGAATATAAGAAAGAACCTTTATATAAAGAACCTTTCGTGGCTAGATATGATCCAAAGGAGAACAAATGGTCGAAAGTGTCACCGATGACGACACGAAGACTTGGTGTGGCTGTTGCAGTCTTAGGTGGCTATTTATACGCAATTGGTGGATCTGATGGTCAATCTCCACTAAACACGGTCGAGAGATATGACCCAAGACAAAATAAATGGTCTCCGGTTCCTCCTATGTCTACAAGGCGTAAGCATCTAGGCTGTGCTGTTTTTAATAACTTAATTTACGCCGTTGGAGGTCGAGATGACTGCATGGAGCTTTCAAGTGCCGAAAGATACAATCCTCACACAAATTCCTGGAGCCCCATTGTTGCTATGACTTCCAGGAGAAGCGGCGTATGTTTACATTATTCTTTTTTCCATTTACTTCTCTTTTTCATTTACTTTTCTTTTCCATTTACTTCTTTTTTCATTTACTGTTCTTTTCCATTTACTTTTTTCATTTACTTTTTTCATTTACTTTTCCATCTATCTTCTTCTTTAGGTTTTGTAGCCTGGTCTATTTTTAATTCTTCTTCTTCTTGGGTTTGTGGCCTAGTATGGCCAAATATTTTTAGTCGATGAAGTACCAGAGATACCTAAACCGTCTGCTGCAAAACTGCGCATGCCTTTCGAAACATTTTTCATTGGTGGACGCTCTTTGGACAAGAATATAATTTCTGTCCAAAGAGCGTCCACCAATGGAAAATCTTTCGAAAAACATGCGCAGTTGTGTTTACGGACCAAGGCGACAAAAATCGAAGAAGAAGAAGTTTAATTCGGTTTTTTTTACAGAATAAAATCAAATTGGGTGTGAAATTGTTGCAGGTTGGATTGGCGGTGGTGAATGGGCAGCTTTATGCAGTAGGGGGATTCGATGGAACCGCGTATTTGAAAACTATCGAGGTGTATGATCCAGAGCAGAATCAATGGCGATTGTGTGGCTGCATGAATTATAGGAGACTTGGAGGAGGTGTAGGAGTAATGAGGGCACCGCAAACTGAAAACTACATTTGGTAGCTCAGGCCCCCCTCTTCAGCCCTCTCGGCTGAATCTCCATCAACTCCAGTGACTCCAGTGACACCCGTTACACCTCCAGCACCAGTGTCAAATGTCACCACAGGCACTAGAAAACGTTATCGTCGCTCAATGAGCATAATTTAATTCTCGACAGTATTTTTCATACTTTGCCTTTCTCTGGTCGTGATTCCTTCACGAATTCCTTCACGAATTTCCTTCAGTTTTTTTTTGAGACTCTTGACGAATTTTTTAATTTAAACTCTTGTTTGCAATTTTTTATTCTGTTCCTGTTTTTCCATAAATGCCCTACTTTCAATCATTATTTCTATATCCTCTATTCTTTCATTCCTTTTTTTTACATTTTGTGTTCTTTTTTTACATTCTGTGTTCTTTTTTTAGATTCTATGTTCTTTTTTTTACATTCTATGTTCTTTTTTTTCATTCTCTACTCTTGTGTTTTCTTTTTTTACATTATTTTTTTACATTCTCACGTGTAATGATAAAATATTACATTTGTGCGAGTTTTTCGGTAAAATTTGTTCTATTATTTCTGAAAGATTTGCGCTTCCTTAAAGAGTTACGTGATTTGTTCCTTTATGTACGAAATTAACTTCCATATTTTTTTCAAGATCATTCAAAATTTGTGATAGACTGAATTAAATCGGAAAGGCAAAGATTACTCCGAGAGGCTTGGCGACTAAAATTTAGTAAAATATTGTGTACAGCTTCCATATTCGTCAAAAGACGAATTAACTTCTATTGTTAGGTATATTATTTATCAAATACGGAGTAATCTCCCTAGAAAAAAAACGACTGTACATTTTTTGAATTATTTTACGACATTGAAAGTATTGCTTCCATTTTACAATTATGGGAAGTCACAGCTCATTTTTGAAAACTTAGATGCATGGTTTTTTAAAGACATTTTTGTATTAAAGTTTTGTTACTTTCGTAAAGAACTTTTAGTTTCGTAAATTACATGGTGTCGTAAATTACATAGTGTTGTAAGTTACATAGTGTTGTAAATTACATAGTTTCGTAAATTACTTATAATTTCGTAAATAAAATTTTGTTTTGCAAATAAGTTTTTGTTCCGTAAATAATTTTCTGTTTCGAAATAACTTTGTTCAGTTTCGTAATTCTTGTTTTGTAAAAAACGTTCTGTTCAGTAAATGTTTCGTGAATTACTTTTCGTGCCGTGAAGAACTTTTGAGTTAAAAATTTTGAATTTTAAAACCAAAAATGTAGTAAAAATCTTTATTAATACATCTTTTACGTACCTTAAAAAAATCTTTATTTTTATAACTTAAATTAAAAATACTTAATTTAAATAATCTATGAATTTAAAACTAAAAGTTCTTTACTCAAAGAATTGTTTGAGTGAGATTAGATGAATAACTAATAGTTTTGCAATTAATGAAATATTATTCAATAACCAGCATTAAAAATTGAAAATAAGTATATGAAATATTAAAATGCATTTGAAGATAAGGAACTTTCTTAAACAAGGAAAATCCTTTGTTATTATGTCAAGACTTGTAAAGTGCAATAGTTATTACAATTTAATGTAACTGTAAAGCTGTAAAGAATGAAATTTTCAAGTATAATTTGAAATTGATAAATATAATTTGAAATACCCATATTGACCATATATTCAAGTAATTTTTTAAACAAAAATGGCACTGATAGATTTTAGTAATTTCAATTTTGACTCAATAGTGAAAATTCTATTTTTATTATGCCTATTTTTGTAATTCTCATTTCATCAATATAATAATTTGGTTGTTAGATTTTCTAAATGTTGTCATTTTTTTTAGAAAAAGAATTTATGTATCAAATTATTAAATTTACAGTGACATTTATTGAAAAGTTATTTTTATCTTAAAAGTTTGTGAGATTGAGTAATTAAGAAACTAGTAATTTTTGTTTATATATATTTTCTCGCATTTTGAAAGATAGAAGTCAATTAACTTACATTTTGGTCTATCAGAAAAATAGTCATTATTGCAATACACTTAAAAAATGATTCTCCTATGAGTATCTGCCCTCCAGTTTACTTATTCATTAATAATAAATATTATTAATAAAAATAAGAGGCACGTGAACTGAAAAATACGCGAACAGTCTTATTTCGCATTTGCAGTTTTCCCGTAACATTGAAGTTTTATAAAAATGTAAATGTCTCTTTGTTTTTGTATGTATATATTAAAATTGTGAAAATGTTAAGGAAAATATATATTGTTAAATCATTGAAATCGTCTTGTTTTTCCTTTATTAGATTTTTAAAATTATAATTTAAAAGTCTACAAAACATTTGGTAATTATGCACTTATTTATTTATTTATGCATTGCAAAAGGAAGTTTCTCTATCTTGAAAAGATATTCTTTCTTTTTTTATTTATAGTGACAAGTTAAAAATAATAATTTAACTTTTATATATTTATTTACCTTTATTTAGTAATTATTTTAATTCCATTACAAATATTAAAATAAAAACAATATTCAAATAAAAGCAATTATTACAATTATTAAAATAAAAACAATATTTAAATAAAAGCAATTATTACAATTATTAAAGTAGAAACAATATTTAAATGAAAGCAATTACAATTATTAAAGTAAGAACAATATTTAAATAAAAGCAATTACAATCATTAAAGTAAAAACAATATTTAAATAAAAGCAATTACAATTATTAAAGTAAAAACAACATTTAAATAAAAACAATTATTATTATTTATTTTTATATTAAAAACTTGTTTAAATTTAAAAATCGCGCGTTTTGAAATTTGCAATGAAAATAGACCTTAAACGAGAAATGTTATTTGGTTGGTCAAAATAAGACGCGCAATTTTAAAAAGGATTCTTTGAAATATATAATACGAAACAAATCGACGATATTGAGTGTTCAACTAAAAGTAAATTTTATAAAAATAGTAATTTCTAAATAATAGATCTTTTATTTTATTTAATTGTCGCAAAAGAAACATATAAATCCTTAATTGTAAGCAGAGAAATTTCTTTTAGATCCGATCTACAAGAACCCCAAAAATCCCCCCACTTCATACGGGCATGGAATTAAATCTCCTACCTTGTGCAATCAGACGTAGAAGTTCAGAGGGTCGCCTGACCCTACAAAATATTAAATAAATACACAAAAACTACTAAATTTCTTGTTATAAAGTAACAGTTTTATTTGGAATATCAGACTGACATTAAAACTCATCATTTTGACAGTTTATCATCCTCTATTCTGTATAATAATCACGCAAATACGGATGGGAAGATTTTGAGGTTATATTTTTGATCAATACACTAAAATACATTGAGGTAAGTCGTCGTGAGAAGAAGGATAATTGAAAATATTGCTGAAGGTTTCTGTCAGTTAAAGCAGCGATTCTTTTCTAGGAGTTTTAGTTCTTGGGTTAATCGAAAAGTGGAGGGACGAGGGTGCGTTTTTGAGGTGAATCGAAAATTCGAAGGGTCGAAATAAAATACAGACAGAATAGAAGGATTGTCCGAGTAAATTTCACCTCGATTCAACTTTCTTGAAGGTCGGTCAGTGTCCTCGATTCTTGGGAAAAGTGTAACTGTGAAAAGCACTTGCATACAATTTGTTGTAAGGGAACACGCAGCTCTTCAAGGGCGCGTTGTGGATTATTGTTACGACGAAAACTTAAGAAAATGGCCGACAATTGGACACAAAACCCTCATATTACTATTTGCCGGTAAGAATTAGTTGTTATTTCAACGAAAAAGCTATCTCTAGTTTACTCTACGATAGTTAATGTTCATTTTCTTATTAAACAATAAGTGACTTGCTCAGTCAAGTTTTCTTGACCGAGGAATGACGAAGACGATGTTGCAAAGAAGTCTCGTCAAGTATCAACAATCAACGATGTAAACACTGGCTTTTTTTGTCCCTTCCTGATTGATTTTGATAGTCAAGGATTGATGAAACTTGTTATGAATGTCTTTGGAATATTTCTGCCCTTTTTGCAAAAGTAGACAAAAATAGAATTTTGTTTCGAAATTAATTTTAAATTGTCATGCGTCAGCTTATTATAAAAATTGCATCATAAAAATTTGCATTGGAAATAGAAAATAAAGTTGTATAAAATTATGTTTTTACACTCGCTAGAATTACTCTCGCATGCAACTAAAATCATCACGTTTGTAGGTTTTTTAAGAACGGAGGGTGTCGTGAAGGAAATAATTGCAGATACCGCCATGTGCAAGGAAGTCAAAATAATTTGAACAACAGCGATTCAGAAGTTGTCTATCTCCCATCTACGACTGTTTGTCGTTTCTTTAAACACGGAACCTGCAAATACGGCACTCGATGTCGATTTAGTCATTTCAATCATTCCACTTCAACAGAAATTACAGAACCTCGGACTTCTAATAGTTCCTCGACTTCAGATTCAGAAAGAATGTGAGTTTTCTTTATTAATTTGCAAAGAGAAAAGTATTTAAAACCAAAGCAAAATGTTAATTCTTGTTATTGCCATTATTAAATAATATATTTGATGCACGGTTATAGTGACCCATTTTTAAAATACGTAATGCTTTTTATTATTAGACAAAGAAAGATAATAAAAGAAATAAAAGAATAAATAAATAAAAGAGTAAATAAATAAAAGAATAAATAAAGAAAATAATAAATAAATAAAAGAACAAATAAATAAAAGAATAAATGTAACACGATCTGAAGAAAGGGACCTTACAAGCATTTGAAATTAGGTTATGTTTGAAGACAGTTTTAACTTAATTAATGCTTTCTTTTTAATTATTTGCAACGAAAAAAAGTTTTTCTTGAATAGCTTTTTTGTATACTGTCGAGAAAAACTCTTTTTGTCTGCAGATAATTAAAAGGGAAGCATGAATTAAGTTAAAACTGTCAGCAAACATAACCTAGTTTCAAATGCTCGTAAGGTTCCTTTCTTCAGATCGTGTCACAAATAAATGAAAGAGTAAATAAATAAAAGAATGAATAAATAAAAGAGTAAATAAATAAAAGAATAAATAAATAAAAGAATAAATAAATAAAAGAATAAATAAATAAAAGAGTGAATAAATAAAAGAGTAAATAAACAAAAGAATAAATAAATAAAAGAATACAAATGAATAATAATAAATAAATTAAATAAATAAATAATAAATGATTCGTGTCCAGAGAAAGTATTTAAATATTTTAATTTTCAGGAGTGAAGTAGTCGCGAGTGAAGACTGGGCGAACGCTCCAGAATTCGTACCCTCATCTATCCCATCAACTGCCTCGGCTTCATTCAGTGCAGAAGAAGCTGGGATTTCTTTAACTGGAAACGTCACACCCGCAGTTTCTTACGCTCAAGTGGTAAATCCATCTTCAGGGCAAACCTCTATTTCCGCCACAGACCCTATTTGTCCTTATGGGGAAGCTGGTGAATGCAAAAAACTAAACTGCCCTTATCTTCATGGAGACATTTGTGAATTTTGCGGATGCGCTGCACTTCATCCAGTAAACGAAGAGAGTCGAAAAAAGCATAAAAATGTAAGCCCTTGGTTCTCTAAATATTTAATAATATAAATATAAAGTAATTACAATTGATGTTTTACTTTTATTTATAAAGATTAGATATAAAGTAATTACTATTGATGTTTTACTTTTATTTATAAAGATTAGATTTATTCTTCCTTAGTGTTACAGAATGTTTTACACTGATACTCCTGCCCTCTTTTATTTATAAACATAAAATGTTTTCTTAATATAATTATAAATAATTATTATTTTAAATTAATTTCTAACTAGACAGATTTTCATTTTGAATTTAATGTTTTTTACAATTGCAGGCTTGCGTGAAACAACACGAGGTAGACATGGAAATATCGTTTGCAATCGCACGCAGTCGAGATAAATCTTGTGGGGTGTGTTTTGAAACGATTATGGAAAAATCTACACGAGAACAAAGGTTCGGAATTTTGCCAAATTGTAACCACTGCTTTTGCTTGACTTGCATCAGAAAATGGAGGCAAGCGAAGCAGTTTGAAAACAAAATTATCAGAGCCTGCCCAGAGTGTAGAATTCCATCAGATTTTGTCTGTCCAAGCATGTATTGGGTCGATACAAAAGAAGACAAAGACAAATTAATCACAGATTACAAGGATGCCTTAAGGTGAGGATTTATTATTCACTTTTGAAACTGCTATTTATACACAAAATTATTAGTAACTTTTAATATACCAAAGGGATATTAAAAATGTTTTAAAAAAGTTTACAAACTCGTCTGTTTGACGATTTATTTTTTTTGTTTTGACGAATTTATTTTTTTATTTTGACGAATTTATTTTTTTATTTTTACGAATGAATTTTTTTTCTGTATAAATTAATTCAATTTGTTTGTGTCTAAATATATTAAAATGGCTGATGGGTAGCTCGCATTAAAGCTCGCTTTTAATATTTTTATTTCTCATAAATTTTTGCTTCCTTATAGAGTAAGCATTGTAATCGTGACGATTTTTGATATTGTCATTGATAACGAATATTTTGCTTTCTTTTGCAGTACCAAAGATTGTAAGTATTTCAAAAAAGGCCGAGGTAAATGTCCCTTTGGAAATAAGTGTTTTTACCTCCACGCACTGCCTGATGGCACCAAAACCGATGTGGGTCCTCCTGTTCGACAGCGCCGCAATGCTGACTCAGACATTGACATTTTTCATGTAAGTCTTCGATCAGCCGGGAACTCATTTTTTCATTTCATTTACTTGTTTTATTTTCTTTTTGGATTTGGCACATTCCTTTATATTTTATGCCTGTTGTCTCGAAAATCAATTTTCTTTTTATCCTTTTTCTTTCTCGTAAAGAAATTATTTTGTATAATTATTGTATCAATAACGTGGTGCTTTTCATTATTATCTCCAGTACTTTTAGAAACACACGATGTATTTTGATAGACAAATGGATCTAATACTTCTTAGGTACAAATTTACAAGTTTGTTATATATCTGTATTAGTATCTATTTTAATTTCAAATTTTTAATTTATAAATTATAAATTTGTTACATTAGGGTCTGTTTTACTATCAAAATATTTCTGAAATTTGATTAGATTCTTTTTAACGCATTGCGGCTGCAGGTTTTTAAAATTTATTGCGAGTAGAAGTTTTAAAAATCAAAAGTGACGTGACATCAAATACTTTATTTTGTATTTGTTTAAAAACTGATTTTCAATAAAATTGTTGAAAGAAATCCAGCTTTTAATCACTTTATTTCTAATTTCGAGGATTGCTAACTTAAAAATTAGAATAAATAAAGTTTAATTATTTATTTTATTAATCTAATTTTTTGAGATTCAATTT
Organism: Ganaspis sp. Gsp50; assembly: GCA_011057455.1. Lineage (NCBI taxonomy): Eukaryota > Metazoa > Arthropoda > Insecta > Hymenoptera > Figitidae > Ganaspis > Ganaspis sp. Gsp50. The sequence continues at coordinate 12,810 of WNHD01000300.1, forward strand.
ATCACTCGGTGGTTGTTAATTAATAATTTACGAGTGCTTGGTGTTTGAAAATTAGGGTCACTTTTCAAAAAATTGATAATTTTGATAATTAATAAATGCAATACATTTTTTTTGTAAGTCTTTTTCTATTGATCGTTTTGTGTACGCATATTTAATACATATCATTTAACATTACTGAGTCATAAAATCAATTCGTTCTTAACTTTTTCCATTGGCGGTACGTAGCTCGTTTCTAATTGTCATTGACTCGCTTATTTATTGGTTTCATTACGTATTTATTCACATTATATTTTGTTGTATTATTTATGCTTTATTTTATTATATTTGCTCATGTTTTTTTGTCTATATCTACTCATCTAGATGGTTGAATTTAAGGATCTATTTACTTATATTTATTTATATTTCTTTATCTTTATTTATATTTCTTTGTATTTATTTATATTTCTTTATCTTTATTTATATTTCTTTATATTTATTTATATTTCTTTACATTTATTTATAGTTATTTATAGTTATTTATATTTATTTATATTTCTTTACATTTATTTATAGTTATTTATAGTTATTTATATTTATTTATATTTGTTTATCTTTATTTATATTTCTTTATATTTATTTGTATACATCCGCATGAAAAGGGTCCACTTTGCCGGTTTTATTTTAGGAGATATTCGCAATTTTCTAAAAAAAATTCAAATTTTCGATTCTTTTTTTATTGCTGAAAAACAAAATATAAAATGTGCTCTTTCGAATCATGTATTTATTTTAACTTTGTCGTAATTAAACCACATTTATTTTTATTTTTTAATTAACATGGGAGCTAATAGAAAACTAGAACTTTAAACTCATTTTTCTCGAAATTAGGTTTTTGACACTTGCAACTTTGAACCCTTTCAACTTGGCGAATTTTTCATCTAGAGGGGTCTAAGACTTTTCAAAATGTTCCAAATTTAATCAAGAATATGCTCATGTAGATAAGTCCATTAGTGCCAAAGTGGGCCCTTTTCATGCGGACGTACACATTTATATGTCTTTATATTTATTTATAGTTATTTATTTTTATTTATAGTTATTTATGCTTATTTATATTTCTTTATATTTATTTACATTTATTTATAGTTATTTATAGTTATTTATATTTCTTTACATTTATTTATAGTTATTTATATTTATTTATATTTATTTATATTCATTTATATTTATTTATATTTATTTGTATTTATATTTATTTATATTTATTTATATTGCTTCCTCATAGAGGAATCTCTGTTTATTATTTACATTGATTTACATGATTTATATTTATATTTTATTTATTATTTTTTAAAAGTTAATAATAATTTCAATCTGCCTAGCGGAATCTCATCTAATTTAAAATCTAATCACATACTTTTTGTATGAAAGGGCATTTTCTTTTTACTTTGTAAGACCGTATATAGTACAAATAAAATAAAATAATTTAATTAAAAATCTTTATAAGTTACGTTAATGACTTGTTACATTTGTGTAATTGAAAAAGTATAAGTTTAAATTTTGCTTAAAAGTGTTAGTTGTCTAATTGAGATTATTTTTATATGTACAGCAATTACTCCTGTGGGATTTTCTGGACGAGAGAGGAAATCGTTGGATGTACAGCTTCGATGATTTTGATGACATCATCAACAACATCTCAGACTCGGAATCTGACGATTGGTCAGAATATGAAGTTCATGTCGTCTAGTCGTTTGATTGGCGAGAAAAAGAAAGAACTATGATCATGTCACCCCATCCTGCCCAAGTTGCACTCGTTCGATTGAGTTGCATCTTTAGCCATTGTTCGATTGCGTGGAAATTAATTGAAAGGCAGTGGCGCTTGGCAAAAAATGGCAGTCCTTTTCCTATGCCGACCCCAGTAAAACCGCAAAAATCAATCAAGCGTTTGTCGTAATACACGAGTGAATGATTTCCTAGAGTATAGGATTAGGCACACACTTGGGCGAATGCGGTTTAAGTCTCTGTAATCGTTCGCTTCTCTGTCTAATACTTAGGAATTAATTAAGCTAGAACGCTTGAATTTCTGGGATACACTGAGCGGTTAGAATTTAATCAAGAAGACTCTTCTTGCAATTAATACTGGTGGGAATTCGGCTTATTTCTTTTAGCTAAAAAAGCAAATTACCCGATTAGGGAATCTGCCCTCTGTTCGATCCTTCGTAAACAAAAGTGGTCCAAATTAAAACATTACGGTACAACTCGCATTTAGAGACAGTGATTTAATTCCCACTTGGTTCCTCCTCTAGTTGATAGGTGAAAGATAAATCGTTAATTTATTTTCTTAAGTGTTTTTTTTTTTTTTTTTCGTAAATCAAATCACGCATTGAGCTACATCGTCTAGATGAAGATAATTTAAGATTACAAGCTCCTTGAAATACGCTTCTTATTTCAGCGCCTGCTCGAAAATTGGTGGTGAGTGGTGCCAATTTAAACCCGCTAGTTTCAAGAGCAAATTAGCGTGTTTATTTTAGAGATTCTCAAGTTGGCAGTACTTACTACAAAATTTTACGCAGGCATGAATATAATAAATTAAGAAAAAAAACATTACACTGATATTTGCTTATCTTAAACTAGATGGTGTAAACACGCTCATAGTATTAATCACTGGAATTATTCGTGCTTATACTCCGAGATAATGTATCTAAGTCGAAAAAAGAACAAAATATTTGGCGTTGTTTCTTTTCTATAAAAGTGTAACAGAATTAGTGTTACTTTTATTATTACATGGCTATCTTAGGGAGAGTGATTGCAGTGTTTAAGTTTGTATTTGTAGTTGTTACGGCATTATCTACCTTAAGAAAAGTCGCAACCGGGGTACTATTATACGATGTTTATTTTGGTATTTTCTATCCAAGATTTTCGTTTATCGAATTCGGATCTAAGAAGGGAATTTTAACGGAATTCTCCTCTTGACATAGGTGCTAAGAAACTTGGTTGCGGCTCTGAAGACAGCTATAGATATAGACTAAGAATAGCTTACGAGTAATCTAGAAGATTTAAGTTTGCTTTTTACTCTTTTTCTCGATCTATTAGGCGTCAATTAAACTACGATTTCAATTCAGAAAAAAGACATGAATTTTCTCCAATTTAAATACAAATTTTAGATGAATTAGTAAGCTTTTGAAAAACTTTACAAATATGCACAAAACTTGGAAAGTTTTAAAAAACTCGAGAATTGTAAAACAACTCGAGTTTTAAAAGATTTGAGAATTTTAAAACAACTCGAGCTTCAAAAGCTTGAGTGTTAAAAAACTCGAACTTTAAAAAACTTGAGAGTATTAAGAAACTGGAGCTTCAAAAAACTTGAGGGTGTTAAAAAACTCGAGCTTTAAAAAACTTGAGAGTGTTAAAAAACTCGAGCTTTAAAAAACTTGAGAGTGTTAAAAAACTCGAGCTTTAAAAAACTTGAAAGTATTAAAAAACTCGAGTTTTAAAAACCTTGAAAATGTTTTGTGAATATTGAAAAATTTAGAAAAATTCACAACTCTAAGGCAAGTTTTTGGAAAGCTTGGAAAGTTCATGTCTTTTTGGATTGATGGTAGACGAGAAAGAATGTGTGTGATCTGGCAGTCGTATTTGTGCAAAGCGTTGCGTCTTTTTTTTTTAATTAAAAAAGAAAAATAAATTCTATCCAATTTCTAGATTATCGACGATTACATACTGCTTTAATATGACTGCACTGTGAATTATTATTACTATTATTTTTATGATTATCAATATTATTAGAATATTCTACCTTTTAACATTGCTATACGAAATTTCATTCCTTATACTGTACTTTTAGAGCTCAAGACCTTCCTAGTTTTTCACAAAATTTCGACACCGCTAGAGAAGAGATATTCAGCCTCGTTTCAAGTTTTATCGTTGACATTGTTGTTGTTATTGTTGCTATTACAGTCGCTGTTATTGTTGCAGATCCTTAAAAGTCTTAATTTTATTTTCTGATATAGAGTGCGAGTCTAAATTTCACGAGGCGTATATATATTTAATTATTCAAATTCTCAAAAAAAAAAAAAAAAAAAAGATAAATTTAAAGCAAAATTTACTAATTTTTCTAGACCTAGCATTATTCTTAGAGTCTACACTATTGTTAGTAATTACAACTTCCATATTGATAAATAAAAAACAAAAAACAAAAAAAGAAGAGGATTTTAACAGACTCTGAGATTTTGTCGTAACGCGCCCACCAGGTACAAATTTCCAGATTTTCATGTCCACAGAGACTAAAAAAGCACTTCTCCGCACTGTCGAGTCCCAAGCGGCTTTCGCTTGCCTGTATTTCTAGAATTTATTTAATTAACTTTTCTGTATCAAGCAGCCACATAATTGGCTTTGATTTCTTTATAATAATATATATTTTTGTTATTGGAAAAGTAGATTAGTAATAAAATAATTAATACAGGCCACGCGTTTCTGTCACTTCAGGACCTGCGATCTATTTCCGTGTTTTATTTTAAATGTATTAGTTATCTAGGCGCTGAAAGTATTGTTTAGTTAATTTTTCATTTTATAAAAAAGAATATCAGGTATATTTTCTTTTCTGGAGTTTTGTAATTTTAAAAAGTGAAATTTTCAATAGATTCAATAAATATATCATAATACGAACTTTTAAAGTTGAAGATTTTCAATATTTTTTATTTAAAAAAAACCTTATTTCTACCTTTCTTGATAAACGGTATATTTTAAATGATACTTCAAATATTACTTTAAATATTACTTTAAATATTACTTTAATTACTACTTTAATTACTACTTTTATCACTACTTTTATTAATACTTTTATCACTACTTTATTATTACTTTTATCACTACTTTTATTACAACTGTTATTACTACTTTTATTACTACCTTTAATATTATATGATACACTTTAAAACATCAATGCAATTGATTAATATTGATTAATTTCATTTTAAAAAATCACACAATACCTTCTCATTATTAATAAGAGTGTAAAGTCAAATTTCTGATACTTTTTAAATTTTTTTTTAAATTTAAAAGAATTTCGTTTTAAATAATCAGAAAAACAGAAGTAAAAATAAATAAATCGGTAACACGAAATTTTAATTTTTGCCAAATTCCAATTTAAACAATTTTAAATGAATATTGATTAATTTCATTTTAAAAAATCACACAATACCTTCTCATTATTAATAAGAGTGTAAAGTCAAATTTCTGATACTTTTTAAAAAATTTTTTAAATTTAAAAGAATTTCGTTTTAAATAATCAGAAAAACAGAAATAAAAATAAATAAATCGGTAACACGAAATTTTAATTTTTGCCAAATTCCAATTTAAACAATTTCAAAACCTTTTGTGAAAAGTAATTCTTATCCAAAATTGGCTTTTCCTTTAATATTTAAATAATCCAGTTTTCTTCCTGAATTCAATGTATCTCATCGATTCCGGAAAACATTTTCTTATCAATGCGGATGCACAAAACGTGAAATGCATTTCAAATTTTAGATTATCTGTTCTAGATGTAAATGAAGTCTAATTAGGAAGTGTATCAAGGTATATATAATTTCGATAAATCAGAGATTTTCAGTTTCTTTTAAAGCCTTGTGCATTGAAAACCAAGTCGAAAATGAAGAAAGTAAATTACATTCTATTTTTTCTCTTCTTAAGCTGTTTTAAAATATTCGCAACAGGTAATTTCATACTCTTTTTTAATTAAATATTAATTTTGCTTCCTCAAGAGGGAGGTTTTAATTATGTATTTGTCGTATTTAGGATAGTTACATTTATTTAACTTATTTTTTATTTATAAATATATTTTAATTCATTATTTAAATATTTAACTTTTTTTTGTATCTAAAAATTGTATGTATTTTATATTTTTATTTATTATTTATGTCTATGTTTATTTATTATTTATGTCTGTGTTTATTTATTGTTTATGTCTGTGTTTATTTATTATTTATGTCTATGTTTATTTATTATTAATTTCTATGTTTATTTATTATTTATGTTTATTTTTATTTATTATTTATGTTTATGCTTATTTATTATTTATGTTTATTTTTATTTATTGTTTATTTTTATTTATTATTTATGTTTATGCTTATTTATTATTTATGTTTATTTTTATTTATTATTTATGTTTATTTTTATTTAATATTTATGCTTATTTTTATTTATTATCTATTTTTTTGTGACTCGCTCCGATGGCAGGGACCTTAGAATCAAACAATTATAAGTTATGTTTGACGATAGTTTTTACTCGATTAAAGCTTCCTTTTCAATTATTTTCAATCAAAAGGAGTTTTTTATGAATTTTTTATATGTATACTATCAAGAAAAACTATTTTCTAATGCAAATAATTAACTTCAATAGCGTTATATAAAACTATAAACAAACATAACCTACAATTGTTTGCTTCTGAGGTCCTTTTCTTCGGATTTCGTCGCATTTATATATTTATATTATGGTTTTCATTTAAATTATTATTTATATCATTTTTATTTGCATCATTTGTATTTATATCATTTTTATTTACATCATTTTTATTTATATCATTTTTATTTATATCATTTCTCAGTCATATCCATTATTTTTTAAATTTTTCATTTCAAATTATTAAAAATGTATATAGAATTTTTCCATTTTTGCCTTTTTCAGCGGTAGATATAGATCCAAAAATTGTTGGGGGCTCAATGGCAAAAGAAGGACAATTCCCTTACCAGGTTTCACTCAGAAAAAACAATAAACATTTTTGCGGAGGCTCAATTATTAATGAAAAATGGATTTTAACAGCGGCCCATTGTTTAACAGGGTGAAATGTCTTTTTTGCAAAATTCTCTTTTTATAATTTCAGGGTATTTAAATTTATAAATAGTGGCTTATTTGGTATTCCCAGGTTTAACGACAGTAGTATTGATGCTGTTGTTGGAACAAATACTTTAGACGAAGGAGGCGAATCTTATAAATCAAAAAAACTTATTAGTCACCCAAACTACAGTTCATTATTAATAAGAAACGACATCGGCCTCATTGAATTAGAGAAACCAATCGAATTTACTGATAAAGTAAAAACAGTCGCCCTTCCTACAGAAGATTTTTCGAAATTTGGAAACTCCGCTGTTTTATCCGGATGGGGAACTACCTCTGTATTATTTTTATTAAATTAAAATTATCAAGCTATTTATTGAAAATTTGTTTCAAATTCAAATACAGTCAACTCTATGAATAGTGCCACTAGAACTGCGGCACTATTCGTAGAGTTTACTGTAATTGGTTTAAATGTATAAACGTTGATCAAGTTATTTATTGATCAAGTTGTTTATTGAAAATTTGTTTCAAATTCAAATACAGTCTGTTTAAACACAGTCAACTCTATAAATAGTGCCACTAAAACTGCGGCACTATTCGTAGAGTTGACTGTAATTAGTTTAAATGTATAAACGTATTTTTTTTACTTATAATAATTTTTTTTCTACTTCCAATAATTTTTCTTTACTTACAATAATTTTTCTTTGCTTACACTAATTTTTCTTTACTTACAATAATATTTTTTACTTATATTTTCAATTATGTTTCAATTCCGGGAAGTTATTTTCTCTCTTTAATTTTGCACTTATTCATTCAATTTTTATTTATTTCAGTATCCTGGTAAACCACCAAATGAATTGCAACATATTTCCCTGAATGTAATTCCTCAACAAGAATGTTTAAGCACAAATTTTCGAGTAACAAATAATAATATTTGTACGTTAAATAAGAAAGGAGAAGGAGCTTGCCACGTAAGTTTGAAAGTTGAAGAAGTTAATAGAAAAACAAAAATGAATTTGCAATATAATTATAATGTTGTTTAATAAATTGATTAATCTTTTTAGGGGGATTCTGGTGGACCATTGGTTGCCGATGATGTTCAAATTGGAGTTGTTTCTTGGGGTAAACCATGTGCCAAAGGTCAACCAGATGTTTTCACACGTGTCTACAGTTACATTGATTGGATAAATAAACACGTGAAAGTTGAAGAATCCGCGAATTTCATAGAAAACTACTGAATTTTTTAAATCTGTTTCATTAGTGTTTTGAATCAGAAATTATTTTAATAAAATTCTTTGCCTTGGTTTTTGGTGCCATTTAATTATTTTATTATTAATAATTATTAAAATCGTTGTTATTATTATTATCATTATTATTATTATTATATTATTATTATTATTATGTTTTTTTATTATTATTATTATCTTGATTGTTATTATTAATATTATTAAAAATGTCATCAATTAAATTTATATTTGTTTATGTTTACAAGATGTTTTTAAAATTCAATTAATTTTTCTATTCAATTAATTTTTAATTAATTACTTCTCAAAAATGTATTTGTTCTTTGTAAATTTATTTGTCATTTTGATTATTTATTTATTGTTTGTACTTATTTAAAAACTTTTTCAAATACTGAAAACTTTTTGTAAGCATGATAAAAATAATTGTTTAATTTTAATATTTAAGATAACAAAAACATTGTTAATTAAACTTTTGATTCAAAATTACAAAAAAATAATTACTGTATATTATAATCTATTTGTTATACTATTTGTTATAATGTTACTTTTAAATACATTTGAGTAACATCAAAAATTACATATACACATAACATTTAAAATTTAAATAGTACTGATTGTGAGTGAAGTTGATTGATTCATAACCATCTTTTGTTAATTAATGTTTGATTTTGTTTTTATTTAATCTACATGTAAAAGAAACAAACCATTATTTTTGAAATCATGCAATTAATAAAATTCCAAAGTAAAATTCATTAAAAACACCATGTTTTCTTCAATTCAAGTAAGTTGTTAAAAATAACTGTTAATAAAAAATATTAATATTAATAAAGCTTGAAATTAAAGAATTGATATTTTTAAATATTAATCTTATTCAAAATTGATATTTTTAAAAATTAATCTTATTCAAAATTGATATTTTTAAATATTAATCTTATTCAAAATTGATATCAATTTTTTTATATATGATATATTTCACTTATAAAAATACATGTGAAGGAAATAAATAATTCAATGAATAAAAAATATATTACAAATAATCGACAACTATTATTAAAATACTAATTCGAAAATAAATAAATACTTTTCATAGCTTTTGAAAAATGTACGACCGGACCTTTTAGCGAAAATTAAATTCCGTTTTCAAACTTTCGCTTCGAAATGTAACAAAGGATCTTCCGGATGCGATAAAAAAAATGATAAAAAGAAGGACAAAAACTCGAGTTCCTGCAAAAAACCCTATTCCGGGTGCTATGAAGAAAAGCCAGAAAAGCCGAAACCTAAACACGGTGGTTTTGGCAGTTGCAGAACTGGAAAATGTGGAGTAAAATAAAAAAATTATCAAGTAACATTTCCTGTCATTTAAACAAAAGTTGTAAACCACTTCTGCATTTTGAAAGTTTCGAATGTGAAATCAATTCTTTATTAATTCGAATTTTACAAGATATTTGTATTAAATTGACTCGCACATTTTAATAATTATTAAAATTATTAATTATAATTAATCCTAAAAAATCAAGAATAAAAAATAGATAAATCAAAATAAATCAAAAACTTTTACATTGAGTATTTTATTGTTTATTGACTGGTACATGTAACACGTAGGTATACATACATCACAATGATTTTAACACAACAAGAATAAATTCCACCAAAAAAAACAAATATTTTTTCTTGACTAGTTGTGATTTTTGAAATGTACTGTTTTAGTTTGATGGAAAGAATTCTTTGTTATGATGTATTACAATTAAAATCCATACTCGTATAGTTTTTTTTCTACAGTAAACATTAATTTAAATTAATATGCATTTGACTAGCAGATTATTAATCAAAATGTTCCATTCCTTTGTTTTTGTACCTTACACATCTGATTCACATTTCGAGAAATGTTTTCAGTACAAAATATAAGTACATTTATATATTTATAAAAAAAAGTACAGCAATACAACAACAATTTAATATTTGATTCCCTCTGACAATGATAATTCTCAAAACTGATAATTCGTTTTTTGTTAAAATGAAACCAGTTTGTTTAATAAAATTAAGCAGAAATAAAATAAAAGAAATAAATTAAAAGAAAATACATTAAAAGAAATAAAGTAGATTTCGTAAATTAATAAAAAATACATACAATTAAAATCAACAATAAGTGAAGTCTACGATATTATTTGGAATAACTTAATTTCCCCTTGAGAAAAATAAATTGATGAAAATTATTAAACAATAATTAAAAACAATAATTAAAGACAATAATTAAGGACAATAATTAAAGACAATAATTAAAGACAATAATTAAGGACAATAATTAAAGACAATAATTAAAGACAATTTTACTAAGGGAATATTTTAAATACTTTCAGGCTTTAAAATCTAAATTTTTTTTATAAAAAAACATGGTAAACATTTTTCATAAACGGTCAAGTTTTTCGTATACAACAATGTCGAGTATTGTTTCATAAAAATTGTAACAATAAATTTTGTAAGCAGATTTATAAACATACTGTATTCATGCAGTATTAAAATTACGGACAACTTTATTATTTATAATCACAGTGGCAACAAACACGATTTATAAATTTGTTTTTTTTTCATTTTTCTTCTTAAAAATCTTTGGAAACAAGTGTTCCAATTATTGCATATACCCAAAATATGCGTAGTTTTAAAATTTTAATTTAAAACTTAGTAAAGCGTTGTTCGAAAAATTTGGAATAGAAAAAGTATTTAAAAGTATTAATTTATTAATGTTAAAAATATACATTTATTTAATAATACAATATTATAACGTTATATTATTTTTAAAACGATTTCGATGTTTCATTATTTAAATAATGAAACTGTTCATACAGTATAATAATTATTATAATTAAATAATTATAATTATTTAATCAAGTATAGAGTTAAAATACAGTATACTGTTAATACAGTATATATTGCAGTATACATTACAGTATACATTACAGTATAACATTGCATTATTAAATAAATATTTAACAAGTTTGACATTTTTTAATATTTTAAACGTTTTAATTAAAAAAGATAAAAATCGATTTTCACCACTCTTTGAATAATACTGTATTTTTTAATTAACAACTCTTATCCTATCTAAAATATGTTTTATAGAATGTTTATAGATGATCTGTTATATAACAGCTAACTTTGAAGGAATGACTTGTCTCAATTAATTAGAAATTTTAATTATATTTTTAGTTAAAGCTTGGATCTGTGGAAGGATTTTTCACAACTTTGTTATTATCAATATTATAATATCAATATTATAATTTCTAATATTTCGATATTTTTCAGCTTGTCTCCACAAGACTATTTTATGTCAAAAGCAACTTTGTATAGTAAAAAAATCATTTTGTAGTAAAAAGCATTGCTTAGAAAAATATTTATGATAAAAAATTAATTAATAATATCAAAATCAATTTTAGAAAACTTTCTCCGAAATCAAAAAAAAAATTTTCTAAAAAAAAAGGGGTTTTTCGACTCTTCCAAACGAAGAGTTTTTTCCTATCAGGTCTTTGCACTTCAGTCAAAAAATTTGAATGTAAGTCAAAGAATTTGAAGTTCAGTCAAAGAATTTGAATTTAAGTCAAAGAATTTGAATTTAAATCAAAGAATTTGAATTTAAGTCAAAGAATTTGAATTTAAATAAAAGAATTTCAATTTAAATAATACAATTTGAATTGTTGCGGTTTAAACAAAAATTTCTAAACGAGTATTTTATCAAAAAGCATTTTTAGAAGAGCAATGTATAAATTCGTAAATGGTACGGTAGTGATAGAATTCTTATTTCTAAAAGTACAATTTCAATTGTCCCAATAATAATATTCTTTGAAAAATATTATTATTGGGACAATTGAAATTGAAATCTCGACAAAAAACGTTGTCAATTAAATAAACTACACTCTGTAAAATCTCTTATTGAAAAAATAAGATTGTATAAACAATATCCGAAATAACTTCTGTATTTTCAATTATCCTTTTTTCTATTTTCACCTATATTCATTAAACATTGACATTTATATTTATGATATGAAAAAAAGTCTCAAATTCTTTGTTCTTCATTGAATTACAGAAAATAAATTTCCCTTAATTGTTTTATATAAACATCAAGACACTCAGATTATTAAAAGTCCTTCCTTTTCTAAGATTACACATAGTTGCTAACAATTTCTATATTGTAACATTTTTTTTTTTTAGAACAATGTCAAATGTAAACGTCGATTTAATATCAAACTGTCGTTTCTCGAAAGATTTTCACTGACGAGTCCGCATGTTTTATGTGAATGTAACGAGTTATAGTCGCTGTGCCATTGTTGAAAATTTCTTGGAGACTTCCTTTGATCATTGAATCTGAATTATTTTCAGACTGAATCTCCATGTGGTTATTCTCCACCATATCTGCATCAGGAATTAACTTTTTCTTTCAAATGGACATCACAATCTTTTCAGAGCAGACCAAAAAATATGATCATCAAAAAATTGCTTTCCAAAATATAATTTTTTAATCTGTACAAAAATAGATTTTTTAAAAGAAAAATAATGAAAAAACAAAAGTAAATTAAAAAAACAAAAGTAAATTAGAAAAACAAAATTAAATTGAAAAAACAAAAGTAAATGAAAAAACAAAAATTAATGAAAATAGCTTGTTTCTAATGAAAATATGCATTGTGTTTTTAGAAAATTTGTATCAGTAATATTTGTAAAATAAATGCCGATTTTTTCACACAATTTCATATTCATACAAGTAGTTTTCGCAAATATATTTATACTATTATTATTTTTATTATTATCATTATTATTATTATTATTATTATTATTATTATTATTATTATTATTATGTATTATTATCATTACATAAAAATATATTTTCATTTTTTGGTCTACTCCGTAAATTTAAAATCTAAGAGTGAAAAACCAAACATTCAGAAAAATTTAAGTGCAAAATTCATGCAGAATGTGGCAAGGAAAGACAAAGATTAGAGCAACTTGGAAAAATCAAAATATAAAGCAAAAGTAAATAATTACCTGATGCAAAAGATTATGTTAAAAACATTCAGTATACATTCCAGTGCTTTAAAAACGTTCTATAAAATAAATTCGGCAATTTGACACCTTAAGAACTATAAAAATATAAATAAAATACATCCAAATGTGAAATACCGCATGCAATAACAGCCTCTGTAGAGTATGTCTTAAGCCAAGGACGCAAAAAAGTTACAGGTAAAATCAAAGGCAGTTATTGCACGCGGTTATAAAGTGAAAAAAAGTGAAGAAAATCAAAATCAAAACTAAAGGTTGCAAATAAAAAACAAAATTTCTACAAAATGTGTTTGTATTTATAAAATAAAAACTGTTAAGCAACTGAACAATTTCTACACACACTTTCGTGAAAAACAACATATTTTTTAACAATCTGACTTTTGGAAACGGACAGGAATTATTTAATATGCGTTTAAAGTTCTGAACGTTCAAATGAACGAAATTTGGATAAATTTCGTTTATTTTAAATTAAAAATTAAAAATTCTTTAAAAGAATTTTTATTCTTTTATTTTTTAAAATCCTAATTTGTTCAAAAATATTCATTTAGAATATTAACTTCCATTTTATTATCATTAAAAACAGTTGTAAATTTTTTCTTCTGCCCATTTATGAAAAAATAAAAAAGAAACAAAAAAAATCGTTCAAATGGACGTTCAGAACTTCATCAACATTTATTTAATAATCTTATAATTAATATACAAAAATTAACCGACATCTTTTCGATTATCGCAGCTATATTAAATATTTATCTAAGAGGTAGTTGGTTGAGTAATTGTATTGTGAGCAATATTTAATTAAAATTCTTCATGATTAGACTTTCGTCTAAGTCTTTTGTCAACTATTTGTTAAAATAAACTTTATCTAATAATTCTCTTTAACTTTCGTCTTAAGATTAAAATTAAATACTATTGTAAGTACAAAATCAACTAGCAATTATGAAATAAATAGTAATAACAAATATTGTTTTTTAATCAATAAATAATAATAGAATAGAATAGAATTATTATATTAACTATTATTATTTTAATGATTAAAGTAATTACAATCACTGACTGATTCACCGAGTGATAAATTAACTTATCAATAAATAATAGTAACAATTATTACTGCTAATAATTATCATAAAACACATAGTTGAATCATAAACAATACAAAATAACTAATTTGCAAAAATTCTTTGCAAAACATTTGACAATAAGCGTATCGTTTAAAAAAAGCTCTCAAAAGATCGTTAAAAAAATCGTAGCACTAATTTTCCAAGTTTGTAGAAAAAGTTTAATTTTATTCAATTTTATTCAATTTTATTCAATTTTATTCAATTTTATTTAAAATAATACACGGGCTAACAAAATTTTCGAAAACATTTGAGATATTTATTTTTCAGGCACTTATTTTCACAATAGTTCTAATTTTTTAGAACCAATAATTTAAACAAATAATAAGCTGAACTAATAATTTAGCTAAAAAAAATCCTGTCACTTATTTTAACGTTAAAAAATTTAATGTTGAATTCAATTATCGAATCATAATTTTTAAAATACTTTAAAAAAAAATTGAACAAGTTTGAAAAACCAACACATCGATTTTTTTAGATCTCTTTTTTACAACTAATGTAGAGTAGAAGTAAATGCGAGTAATGCCATAATACGAAATACGTATTATTAAATACTGACAACGTTATTTTCTTCACTGAATTTTTAATATTTCACAAAATTTGTGAATAACGTCTTGTATTGTGTAGAATATTAAAAATAACACTGATAAAATAATGACTACAATTTTATCACAATTTTAAAATCTATAAGATTAATATTAAATTTACTTTTTGGCAGTTCACTTTAAAATTAAATCTTAGTCTATAAAAAGAATGATTTTTTCTTCTAGAAAATCATTCTAACTTTTGCATTTAGAAGTAATTTCAATAATCCAATATTTCTTCTCTAGACTATTTTTTACAGTACTTAAAAAAATACTTTAAAAAACTACTATTTTCACACTCATACAGTCACTTATACCAAAAGCAACTATTATCACATTCAATCTTATATAAATATACGAAATATAATATTCGATTATAAATATATACGTAAATATACTGCGATTGAATTAGAGTATCATAACAAATTCTAAAGCGAATTAAATTAATTAAAACTGGGCTTTGGATTTATTTTGGTCTTTATAAGTAATTAAAGCGTTTCACAAATGAAAAGATTGATTTTCAAATTGTAAGTTGTAATGTTAATTTTTTTCTCATTTTCCAAATTACTTTAACAATATTTTTTTGTCCTAGGAACATTTTAAAATTAACAAAGTATTGATATTAGCAATAAAAATAAAATATTAATATTATTAATATTATTAGTATTATTATGAATATTAATAATATTATAAATAATATTAATTATTGTTAATATTATTATTATTAATAATAATTAATATATTAATTATTTAATAATATATTAATTAATTAATATATTAAAATAATAATTAATATATTAATTATTATTAATATTAATAATATTAACAATAATATAATTAATAATATATCTTTCATTCAAGTTCTCAATAAAAGGTTTTTTCTCTATCTGCTAATTACTTCAAAAGTTTTAAGCAGCCAATTAAACATTAGTAAAATTTGAAAGCTACATTACGATCGTAATTTTCAATTATATCAGTCAAAATTTAATTGGCAGTTCTGGTTTCAATAATGAGACCAAAGTAAGGCACTAATTAATACTATAAAATTGTACGGAAATTTCCGTGAGATCTACGTGAATACACTAAGTACATATTTACTTTATTTCAATTAACAGATTTTCTCTATCAATCACAAATAAATAATACCTAAACTTCTGGTCATCGCAAGAATATTTTTCACACTCTTTTCGAAAATTAAAAAATAAAATCTCGAACGCTCAAATTTTAATTCAAAATTTGGCAGCTCTAGTATTTACAATTGTTCACATTAAGCCAAAAATCTACTATTACTCATTTTTAGGCTGCATAAATTTAAGTATTAAAATCTGTTTTTTTAGTATTAGTCTTGATAGATACTAAATAAGAATTGTTTTTCTTTTTAAAAAGAAAAAGTATGTAAATGTTTCAGAAGAATTATAAATATTTTTTTCTTGATGAATTGTAATTTTTCTTATAAAAATGTAATTTTTTATTTAAAAGATGTAATTTTTCATTTAAAAGATGTAATTTTTCATTTAAAAAAAGTAAATTTTCAGGTGGATTAGAATTACTTTTTCAAGTCAATTAAAATGTGTTTAGTATCATGAAAGTAATTTTTAGTTCAGAATGAAAACATTTAGTAGACTGTACAACTAATTTGTAAAATAAATAGCGCTCAAGCGCAAAATTAGATGAATAATGGCTTAGTCAAAAATAATCTTTATAGCTCTTTCATTAGCTAAATACAGTACACTGAAAAGTTCACATCCTCTCGTAAGATTCGTCATAAAAATTAAAACAAAAATTCAAGCAAGCAATCAATAAAAAGAGGAGCAGAAAATAATAATAGCATTACTACTAAGACCAGAAAAATCTAAAACTAAGGCAAGTTCGAGAAACGAAGACTGAGTTTTTGAAAATTAAAATTCAATGTTGCGACTAAGAAATAACACAACAAGTTTTCCGACACAATTTTCTGTCCCCAGTACCATTTCTGTCATCTCCATTTACCCTTCTATTTCTCCTCTTTGTCTTAATCCTTTCCGAATTGTCAGTACAATCCAAAGTTAACAAAGCAGTGTCTGGATATTCCATAATCACATTAGGATCACGCATACTGCGTTTCTTCTTTCGTCTAACTTTCCTAGTTGTTTGTTCAGGTTGCTCTGAACTGCTTGCAAGTAGATTGTCTGTTTCAGAATTATTAGTTTTCTTTTCTTCCACTTTGTCAGTCTGAATGGCTATATCAACCTTCACGACTTTCAATTTTACTTTAGATTCAACATTCTTCGAGTTGCCATTTAGCTTCAATTCGTCAATCATAATAAGATGTACATCATCTATATCGACTTTATTTTCCTCGCGCATAATAAGATGTACATCATCTACATCGACTTTATTTTCCTCGCACATCTCGATGCTATTAGATTTGGTTCTCGTTTCAGAGGAGCCCGCGGCAATGTCAGTATAAAAGCTCTCATTCGATACCATATTACTAGCGTTGATAATTTTTATCTGAGGAATTTCTCGGTTGACAACACAGTGTCCAAAATTCTCTGCCGTTTCTTTGTCCGTTTTATTTTGCGAGAAAAAATTGTCAATAGAGTGAAAACCGTGGTCACTGTCTGTTTCACTTTGGAAAAGTTTCGTCTTCTTCCAAGAAACATCACTGTTGCTTCTATTTCTTTGCAAACCAGTGTGTTCATTATCAACCTCCAGTAAATGATGTGCGCTGGGACTTCTCTTGAAGTCTTTCTGCTCCGATTCTTTTTCTTGTCTGTCAGACTCGTGTCTCTCGTTATTTGCGATCATTTCCAGTTTCGATTTTAATAGTGCTGGCGAAACAGTTTTCTCGGTGTTCAAACGCTGTTCGCTGTCTACTGATTTTTCGGAAGATTCTGTATCTAGAAAGGGTGTATATCCGGCAGCTACCATTTTATTGGGACTTGGACTCTCCATACTATCTGGTGTGTAAGGATCATGCTTAACAGGGATTGCGTGCAAGAAATTAGACGAGCGATTTGTGGCGGGTGTATTAGCAAAACTACAGGTGTCAGGCATGGATTCTAAGTCCAGATAATCTTTTGGCACTCGAAAGCAAAATTTATCAGTGTCTGGTATGTTGCAGCAGTTTATAATACCTGCGTCCAAGGCGAGATTAACCTTCAGATAGACTGGCTGCAAACGGAAAAATGCACGAAGGAGATGTAGTTTCGTCGAATAATTCAACTATTTTAATTTTCATTCTTAGGAGTATGGTCAATTGTTACTTTAGGAGTATGTTTCTTTTTTACCAATTTTGGGTAGGTATTTACTTGAGGGAAAAAGAGCGTTTACTTTAGGAGTGAGAAGGATTTGCTAAGGGAATAAGGAGCATTCACTTCTTGTAAAGAGCATTTACTTTAGGATAAAGAAATTAAAGGATAAAGAGCATTTACTTTAGGATAAAGAAATTAAAGGATAAAGAGCATTTACTTTAGGATAAACAAACTAAAGAATAAAGAGCATTTACTTTAGGATAAAGAAACTAAAGGATAAAGAACAATTACTTTAGGATGAAGAAATTAAAGGATAAAGAGCATTTACTTTAGGATAATGAAATTAAAGGATAAAGAGCATTTACTTTAGGATAAAGAAATTAAAGGATAAAGAGCATTTACTTTAGGATGAAGAAATGAAAGGATAAAGAGCATTTACTTTAGGAAAAAGAAACTAAAGGATAAAGAGCATTTACTTTCGGAATGTATTCAAATTTAGTGAATAATTACTTGAATGTAAGTTAAAAACAAGAAAATTTTTAATACAATGTTCACTTCAGCGCCAGAAGATCAATTTAGATCCAGATTCGCCAACTTCGGTAAAGATTCAATCGAAGTTGACCAATTAGGAGTCAAAATGACCTCAATTACTAATTGAATTCCAAACAAACTTCATGAAACGTGTCATAAAAATGGCATGTATAAATAATGACACGTATAAATGACAGTATAAATAAATATTATAGAAATATTATAGAAATTTCTATAATATTTATTTATACTATTTTCACTTAAGTGAAGTGATTATTAGATCATGTTTACACCATTTAGATTAAGATTTTCAAGTACCCTTATCAGCTTCTTTAACTTTAAATACAATCTTAAATGGCCAACGTATTCATTCGCATTTTTGTGTTTATGTAACGTAAGGTTACGTAAGATTGTGCGCATGGTTTTAAGTATATTCACGCTTGCGCAGAAGTTTGTGATCGGTGCTGCCAATTTAGGAGTATGAAAAAAGACACGAACACTCTTATTTTCTTTGAGCATTTGACGCATTAAAGTTGGCAGCACTTACCACGCTTTTCTGCGACCTGCGCAGATGTAGCTTATCCTTTTAAGAAGCTAGCATATAAGAACTTGATTATATCTTAAATTAAACACAATAAACCAAACTAATTGTTAAAAATCTTGCTAAATCTTAAGTTAGCCTCGAAAAATTTTGTTAAACTACTGGATGTTTTATCATATCATGTTGA
This sequence comes from Ganaspis sp. Gsp50, assembly GCA_011057455.1. Classification (NCBI taxonomy): domain Eukaryota; kingdom Metazoa; phylum Arthropoda; class Insecta; order Hymenoptera; family Figitidae; genus Ganaspis; species Ganaspis sp. Gsp50. The sequence continues at coordinate 32,099 of WNHD01000300.1, forward strand.
ATTTTTATTTTGGAATAGGTTTGATGAATAATTACTTTGGAATACAGGTGGTGAATATTTACTTTCGAATAGATCTGGTGAATATTTTCTTTGGAATAGATCTGGTGAATATTTACTTGGAATAGATCTGGTGAATATTTACTTTGGAATAACTCTGGTGAATATTTACTTTGGAATATCTTTGGTGAATATTTACTTTGGAATAGATCTAGTGAATATTTACTTTGGAATAGATCTGGTGAATATTTACTTTGGAATAGATCTGGTGAATATTTACTTTGGAGCATGTATGGTGAATATAAATACTTTGGAATATGTATGGTGAATATACGTATGTTGAATAATTACTTTGGAATACATTTGGTGAATATTTACTTGGAAATACATATCCAATGAATATTTACTAGGAAGTATATTAAGTGAAAAGTTACTTGGAAGTTTCTAATATAATACCTAATACAAGAGGTCTATTACTCTGTCTTTAATCAGTTTTATTCGAGTTTCATCATACTTTAGGGTTCATTCGATTTTAGTAAACTAGCAACTTTAGGATTTTACTTGTGCTTTGTGAGTTTAGTCTATCGTTATCAAGGAAAACTCACTTGAAAAAGGTTAATTATTTTAATCTCGTACTTTATTTTAATTAGCGATACTGATATTGCAGACGACGATAAAAAATTGATAAGAAAATTGTAGGCAAACTATACAAAAATGTCAAAGACTTCATTTTCTAGTATGTAACCCTTCAACACAGTCAATTTAAACGATTAAGATTAAAATTATAATTATTAATCGAGTAGAAATTGCCTCGAGTCCGGACTAGAACAGTTTGTCAGACCAAAGTAGTTGCGAACTACTTAGGGCACTTGGGCAGAGTATCTCTAGCATGATAGACTTTAATTTACTCTACGCCAGACAATAAATTACCAAAAAGACAAGAAATTTGAAGAAAATATAGAAATGAATAAATATTAATAAATGTACTATTAATAAATTTGGAACTATTAATAAATTTGGAACTGTTAATAAATTTGGAACTATTAAATAAAAGAATAAACTATTTAAGAATAAACTACTATTCCTTTGTCGATAATATATTTATCAATAATAAAATGAAATCCTTCTAAAAGCCACATTATCAAACTTTTATAACATAAAATGAAATCCTTTTAAAAGCCTTATTAGCAAACTTTTAGAACATAAAATGAAATCCTTTTAAAAGTCATATTAGCAACTTTTTATAACAATCTTTGACGTAATTCAGTTTCTAAATTTAAGCAGCCCCGATTGCTTGTAAAATTGATAAATATAAGTATTGTCAGCTTAAGAAAAGTCGTTACTTAGGGATATTAATAGAAACGAGAGCGTCAAGAAAATTGGTTATTCCATGATAACGATAGCAAAGAAAAAGAAGGTAAAAATCAAGATCAATATAAAAAGATCATAAAAATACAACACTACATTGAGCAAGCGCGAATATTGATGATTCGTGAAATGCTTAAAGGAAAAAATGGAAAAATGAAAAACGAGGGTAAACCAAGACATGAATATAGACAGAGAAGTTTGTAGATAGGTACCTTAGTGTTTAGATATTCATTCGAAACTCCAGAAAAACAGGCTGCACCATAATCATTAAAAGAATGAATCATCAGAATAAGAATCAAGAAATATATAAGTCTATGTTCCCAGTAGTAGTATGGTAATAATAAAAATAGCAAGATATAATATCCGCCTCAATTCTACTCAATCAAATCAAAGGAACAAAAAAACATACCTTATGGTCCCCCATACATTTTTCTGCGCCTATTATCCCATATTCCACTTCACCTGATTGAATCTGAAACATTAAGAAACCAATTGATCATTTGTACTTTTACTTGTACTTTTTGTTTAATTAATCATTCAACGATTAATTAATAATCATTAAACGATTAATTAATAATCATTAAACGATTAATTAATAATCATTAAACGATTAATTAATAATCATTAAACGATTAATTAATAATCATTCAACGATTAATTAATAATCATTCAACGATTAATTAATAATCATTCAACTATTAATTAATAATCATTTAATCATTAGTATCATTATAATCATCTTAGTTGCATGAAGAGCTCGATTACGATTTTAAAATTCTTTAAATATTGCCCGCCTTGCGCTTAATTTCAAAGGAACAGAGCACACTGGCGACCCAAAGTTGTTCCGTACTACTATTACGGTACTTCTACTCTACGCTCACTGACGAGTAAATATTCCATTAAAAAAAAATTTTCTGCAAAAATATTCTATCCCACTTTCTATTAATTATTATTGTTTTTATCCTTTTACTGATTATTATTTCCATTTTACAATAAACATTAATAGTTGATAGTTTGTCTTCTTCATTAATTAATGGTTTACTATTGTTTTACAAAAACGGATCTTAAATACGTTTATGTTTCTTTAAATAAAAAATTTCAAATGCGCTCGCACGAAACATAGTACGTGCAAACACTGTCTGAAAAATTTAAAAAAGAATCTTAACATTAGAATGTTAAAATTTGTTAAAAATTAAAATTTTCATTATAGAAAATAACAACTTGAGATTTTTTCGTATCGATTGTAATTATAGTAAAAGAGTTGCGAAAAGCAGAGAGTAGATTTATTACATTTTGGATTAAAGATCTAGCTGTAGAATTTAACAAAATCCGATCACACCAGCCTGGAACTCTTGTCTGCATATAGTTAGTTCCTTCTTGAATGTCCTCTTCGAATGGATAACTAGGAATGAATTTTACCGGAAATTCGAAGAGTCTCCCTTTAAATTCATCAAGTTCCTTATCAAATTCTTTTAGCTGCAATAAAAAGCAATTATTAATTAAATAAAAAATTAAAGAATATAAAATTAAAATTCCCTTATAGGTTCTAGAGATATAAAATACCCATTAAATATTATATTATTTTTAAATATAATTATCATTGAGCATTATTAAACATAATAATTACCACTAATTCAACATTATATTATTATTATATATATTTTTGGAAATTAATATATATAATTATCAGTAATTAAACATTGTATTATTATTATTAAATATAATAATCATTAATTATAAAAATAATAATTAATTATAAATATAATAATCATTAATTATAAGTATAATAATCATTAATTACAAGTATAATAATCATTAATTATAAATATAATAATATTGAATAGTTGAATATTGATTTGAATACTATATAAAAATAATTTGTCACTACAATAAAATTTAATCTCGTCCAAACTAAAAGAATTTCACCCATTTTGTAAATAAACAAATTTTGTCCTTACCCACTGACCCCCATTTTCAATAAAAACATTCTGATGTTTGTGGTGTGAAAATTCCTTTTTTCCCAGCGTTAAAACAACAACGTCGTCATTGTTTCGGAATTGTAGTTTCGAGACGCTGCCTTTAGTGGACGTTTTATTTTCTTGCGTATCTTCCGTGAGTTTCTGAAATATATTATCGTTAATAAAGAATAGTTTATAATTTAAAACAATTTTAACTGTCAATTAAACACTAAATTGTATCTCTACCGGACGCTAATCGACAGGAGTACCCCCACTCTACACGCAAGGGCCGCACAGCATGCAGAGTGAGGTTTAAGTAGTCCGTGACGACTATGGTCCGACAAACTGCTCTAGTCCGAGCTCTACTTACAATTACGAATGAAAATCATCGATTGAGAATTACCTTAATAACGCCAGCAGTGTCAGTTCTAAAATTAAAGTCTCCGAACACAAAGTAAGGTGCATTTGGATAATGATCATTGTGGATCCTCTCTAGAGTATGTTCCAGGGCTCTCCTACGAGTTTTACTATAGACTGAAGGAAACTGGAATAAAATGGATCATTTTTACTTTTTGCAATTAACATTAAAATCTATTGATAAAATAGATAAACTAAAATAATAACAAAATAATATACATGAAATGCACAAAAAAATACACAAAAAATACACAAAAAAAACACAAAAAAAAACAAAAAAATACACAAAAAATACACAAAAAAACACAAAACAATACACAAAAAATACACAAAAAATACACAAAAAAATACACAAAAAAATACATACAAAAATACACACAAAAAATATATAAAACAATAATATACAAAATAATCAAACTACAAAAAATGTAATTTTAAAGAAAAAAAAAAAAAAAACAGCAAGACATGGATGAATAAAATATGTATGCAAAAAGTCACTTACTGTTTCCATAGCAATGAAATTACTAGCGTCATGAAATAAGTGGATGTTTATGAGATCAAAAGTTGTTCCACTGATGCTCCATCTTGTCCTGAGGAATCCTTTCCTGGACCATTTGCATTCTGGGAAAAAGTCTTGAGGGAATTTGGCCTTTTCTTTGGTTGTAACTGCCTCAATGTTGCCAGAGTGTACTTCCTTTCCATTGACTGCCATAAATTTGCAGGCTGAAATAAAAAAATTAATCCGTTAGAAAAGATTTATTTATTAATAAATTCCTTGGTTATTTATCTAGAAACATTACCTTTAAAATCCCACAATAAAACGTCTTTCAATGAGTCATGCACAAAGTAAAAGTTACCAAGAGCCTGTAAAAACATAAATAAGTTTTACTCGATATATTTTTATACACGCGACTATTGTTATTGTTAAATTATTTTTAGAATACGTATTATTAACATTGATCGTAAACTCACGCTTATAACTATTGATATATTTGTTATGTTAATCAATCCAAAGAAAATGTTATTACTGTAAGAATAATTATTAAAAATAGTAATAATCGTAGAATAACAGTTACAAGTAATTATAGTAATTACACGGAGAAAAATCACAAGAAGTTTACCTAAAATAGTTAAGTAAAATCTACTTAACATCACTTAAGTAATTTTTACCTAAGTTCTCAAGTAAAATATACCTAAAATTTTAAGCAATATATTTAGCAATACATTATTTACTCAAGTAGTTAGATAAAATTTACTTAACTTTTTAAGTAGATTTCACTAAGTACTTAAGTAATTTTTACATAACTCGTATATATTTTAAGTTGTTAGGTATATTTTACTTAAGTGTTAAGTGAATTTCAATTGCTATTTTTCTCCGTGTATGCTACTAATTATAATAATTCTACTAATTATAATTATACTACTAATTATAATCATTATACTATTAAATAAACATGAGAAGTTTAACGATATTATTAATTATAATTATACTACTAATTATAATAATTATACTACTAATTATAATAATTATATTAATTATTTCTTTAGTAAGAATTGAGGGGCTGGATGCTATAAGGTGATACGCGTGACTTTCGTTGGCCCCGCGTTAGCGAGGTTTCCACTATTCTAGGGGCCAACGAAAGTCAT
>WNHD01000301.1:0-35401 GCA_011057455.1 Ganaspis sp. Gsp50
CAAGTAGAGTACTCTATGTTATGATAGTCCAGTGGATAGCTCATCTGACTAACAACTGAAGGGTCTCGGGTTCGGTTCCGCGTGACTGCGAAAATATTTGTTTATCAGAATTTGATTTATTCTAAGTTCAGATGTTCTAAATTATAAGAAATTGAATAATTGACGAAGAAAATGGGTAGAAAAAATTTTTTTCTTTTTTTAAATTTCTCTTTGGAGACCAACAAATCGTAAAAATTGCAATTTTAAAAATCATCAAAAAATGATCAAAATATGGGACACAATTTCGTCAATATGAATAGTCAATTTGACGAAAACTTGATCATCAATTTGATGTCAAATTGACGTCAAATTAACTAGTCATTTCTCTTTGGGAGAAGTATGTAAATTAATCCGTTTCCTGTTTTAAGAAAAGGGCCTACTTTGTCGAAATTGTAGAAAACATGCGAATTTTGCAATTTCTCAATAATAAATCATACAAATCCAACAATTTTGACAATATATTCCAAGAATTTTAATCATTTAAAACAAGGAACTATACATATTTTTAATAAGAAATAATGCGTTATTTCTCATTTATGTTGTAAACTGCTTGAGCATGAACTTATTTTTAAATTCAATAATAAAATAATTTTAAATTACAGTAAACTTTTCTTACTTTTAAATATGCATGAATATAATATATTCATATTTGACCATTTATTTATTTAACAGATAAAAATTATATATTTGTTCAACAAAAAGCAGATTAAATAATTAAAAATTGCATATTAGAGAAAAGGGCCCACTTTTGTCGAAACCTTTTATTTTCTACATGAAAGATCAATTAATCATAGACATTTTAGAACATCATCATAAAGGTATTTTTGACATATTCAAATGATTATTTGATTAACTTTCAAGTAGAAGAGGAAAAAATAGTGAAAAAATGGTGGTTAGACTTGAAACTCGTTTTTCTCAAAATGAAGTTTAAAATACTTCCAACTTTGCTGTTTTGTAACTTCGCAGTTTTTCACCTAAAGTGGTTCTTATGTGACTCAAAATATTCCAACTTGAATCAAGGATACACCCATATACATAGATCTAAAAGCCACAGTGGGCGCCCTTTTTATGTGGACGTACACATATGTATTTTTAAGAAAGTTATTAACAAAAACCATTTTACCCGCTAGACCAATTATTTGGCAATTTATCCACTTTTGTCCCAACTGTAAATAAAAAGCGACAATGTTGCCGTAGGAATAACGAATTTGGATAGGAGTACCTTCTGTTTAATGCAAACAACGTAAATGTATTTATTCTGATAAATATTTCAACATTGAACATTAACTAGCAAGTACATGTCTTCACTTGTTATATCTGTGCAATTAATTAATGTCTAAATGATTAATTTAATAAGTCGATATATTCATTAGCTTTTCTTTATTTAATAACTTACTGCTTCTACGGGGTCGTTTACAATCTACACGGTATAATCTTCACTAATAACGACTTCTTTAATTTGTCCCTGTATGCGTCTTATACACCATTTCGCCCTGTTTATTTTTTTCTATATACGTCACTTATACATCTGTTTTATGCGTAGATATAGAGCTGGTAATTAATTCCTAATTAAATTACACTTGTTTCCTAATTATTACAGGTTTTTTATCACAATTACGGTATTATCATTAGCCTGCGGTTTTTGAGCGGCAAGCATTCAATCCGAGCGAATTCGATTTTTTTATTACACTATGTACATGATTCATATCACATGTAATTTCGTAATTTACATAAAACTTAGGTTTCAGTAGTATAATTACAGCCTCTTTTATAATAAATTAGAACAAAGCACGAAGAGAGAATAATTTTTGAAAGTACATAAAATTAAGCGCGCACAATTTTATTGAAGGCAAAACAATTGAAAATTATTTTACGCATTCAATTGATCGGTCAATTTAATCATTTATTCTTCAATTAAACTTTCTGAGTTAATAAATTATTTTGCTCAAAAACGAAAATTTACAAATGATTTAAAACGTAGATATATTGACTATACAATATATAGATATACAAAACCTCCATTATCAAAGTCGTCTTTTTGCTACAAACATACAAAAGCACTCAAATTAGTGCTGAAGAAAATATTTTTACAATTTTCTGTTTCTGTTTATTTTTGTGCAAAAATACAAACCCCTCTGGAGTAAAAAGACGCTTATAATTCCTGTCTTTTCCTTATAACGTTTCCAATCAGAAGGCAGAATAAAAAGAAACAATCACTAAATCGTTAGTGCTATTAAATCGGTACTCGCTTCGGCGATGCTGTTTCTTTTTTACAATATTATCTCTTTTTTCGTGTTCTTCGATGTTCTGCAGCTACTCAAATGCAGAGCAGAGTAACTCAAAAGTTCCTATCACTTATTTCGCTGTTTTCCTTTTGTCACACACAAATAAAAAAAACCAAATTCGCACTGAAAACAAATCAGTAAAAAATTACTCACAAAAATCCACTTTTTTTTAAATTAAAATCTGGGCAACAATATTTATTATTATCTCACTAACAAAATAAAAATATTTCCCTCCAAATTGAAAATTGTGTTCACATGAATATTCATAACTTTCAGGTCAAGAATAAAATATACATATTAATTATGCATTAAGATTGAAACGCAAAGTTGGTAAGTGAATGAGAAATTAACTTTTTTCTTTTACTTTTCAAATTGTAGATTAACGTTCTATAGTAGCGATTTTTTTATATATAAAAAGTGAAATAAAAGTAATTGTTTTTCAGTAATAATTGAATTTAAAAAAACAATATTTTTATAGAACCGAGAAGAGGTAGAATTTATCCAAATATTTTTACGCAAGAGCGCGACTTTTTGTGTACATTGCTTTTCACATAAAAATTGAACAAAAGAGGTCGGTAATGAAAAATTGAAAACAAAGAAATAATGATGAAGGAGTGGGATTAAAAAGGGGTTTTAAAATAATGGGGTTTTTCATAAACCACGTAGCCCTATTTTGACCCCTCCTCTTCCTTCATAGTCAGGGGTGCATTCAAAGCCCAAAATTTAGAAAATAACCTCAAACTTTTCGTTGTTTTCAGGGGCGTACACAGAAATAATTTTCGGTTTCAGGGTTTCTGACTACTGGTTAAAAACATATATAAATTAAGTTTTTCTTTTTATTTTAATGATTACGGAGGGTTAGCCCCCCCTCTGCATACGTTCCTGCTAATATTTATTTTCCGAGGCACCTATTTCATTTGAAAAGATATTTGAAGAAAAAGATACACATATTTCTGCAGGTAGAAACCCCTAATCTCCCTTACAACCAGGTGTATCATATTACCCCCACCCCTCCAAAAAAACTGGGATACGTGAATTAGAGAAAACCTCAAGGAATGAAACTGATGTTACAAAATTCAATATCAAGGATAGAAATAAAAGATAATTAAAAAACTCTATATGAAAAAAAGGACCAGGTATTTTTTTTATTCCGTTTCTTGACAAAAATTATTACTTGTTAAAATTAATAATTACTTATTAGTAGTAGTTATTACTTTTTAAAATTTAACTCGCTTAGAAGTAGATGATTTTTGAAATGCACTAATCTCTGTTATAGTAGAAGATAAAGAATAATATAATGTATGAAAATTATCCGTTTTCCTTGAAGATTTCAAATATGTAATGAAAAAATAAAGTTACTGCGATGAAAGCATATAAAACACTGAAATTATGTCTAAAAAAATGAAAAACACCAAAGTGGTGTTTTTGTCGTTAACATAATAATAATAATTTATTTATAATTTATTAAATAAATGTCTATATGTTGTATTTCTGAAAAAAGACAAAGATAAACGAACTCTAAGTGAAGAAGGTTATATTAAGAAATTATCTGTTTGAAACTCTATGAGCAGAACTAAAGAATTGTAAATAGTTCTTGAACGACAAAACCTTTGGTATAAACTTCTAAAAATGTTAAATATTAAAAAATCATAACCACCATATTTTTTGTCAAATAAAAAATAGAAAAAGTACGTGGTCTTTTATTTTTCATATAAAATTAGAACAACAATGATTTATAATTAAGAAAAATTCAATGAAGATATTTGTGAAATGCCCCAAATATGATGTATACTTATGGATAAATTAACTTTCAGGCCGTAATTTAAATCGGATTCTAAAGATTCTTATTTAAAGCAGGTAATATAATTCTACACTTTTTTGTTTCTTTTGTTGTAAAGAAAATTTCCACCAATTAAATTTTCCATTTATTTCATAATAATACATTTCGTAGTCAACTGTTAATTAAGTTGTAAACATAAAATTTTTTTTTTTTTTGCTTTAAACGGATAATAATTTTTTAACCGATGCTTCTGTTACACTAAAACTGACAAAAATGCACAGTATGTTTATTTTTAGTTGTTTAATGTTATTTTTTTCGTTTATTTAAACTTACCATATTTTTTTAATTTTGTGGCAAATTCCATAGTTATGGTAATGATTTATTGTTGCTAGTTTTTAATTAAAGTAAACAAAGATCATCCTGCATGAAAAATGTTTATCTTTCAAAATTGTCACATAAAATAAAAATTGTTAATAAAATGTGGATTAATATTAAATGTGTATTAATAACTATAGTGGAATTTGTCTAAAAATTGAAAAATTATTGTAGACTTATGTAAATGTTTGAAAAGAACGAACTTACAAAACCAAAAGTAAAGAGAGTATGTATTTATTAATTGAAATTTGTTTAAACAAATTATTAAAATATTAAAAAAAAAAAAAGTAGAGTAATTGGCATTTTTTATTGTTTCTTATTTTTAATTAAAGAACAAAAACATGCTACATTAAACATGTTTATGATTCAAAATAGTTATACATATGAAGTCATTGTTAATAACAATTAGTAAAAAAAAATTAGTATTATTAACTATTATGAAATTTGACTAAAAATTGAAAAACTATTGTATAAAGTTATATTCTGAAGAAACGATCTTTAAGCGACTAAAATCAAAGATACTCTGTATTTGTTAATTAAGGTTTGTTTAAACAATGTTAATATAAAAAATCAAGTAATTAAAATATTTCTTTTTTATTTCAAGTAGTAATAATGTTTATTGCATACCAAATTGTGTTAATTTCATTCTAAGAAGCGATGCAATATAAATTGTTTATGAAAATTGTATATGACATAACAAATTGTTTAATACAATGAGTTATGTTGGTATTTACTTTTAAATTATAAGTACCTACTGCAATTTAGGTTAATTTTAGTATATAAATGTGAATAATTTAAAAAAAACAACTTTTGTCCTTTTATTTGTTTGCAACAAATACAAAAGAAATATTCAACAACATGATTATTGCATGCAAATATTTTTGGATAGTTACTTTAATTTGCTTATTATTAATTACCTTATTTAAAAAAAAAACAAAAACGAACATTTAGTGCAGACTTTTATTACCTGCAATTTTGAATAAGAAAAATTTTGACATTTTAATTTTTGATTTATATATTCCTCAAAGACAAATTTTCCCATCTCTTTTAGTTTAGAAGATTAATTGATACTAAAACATTCAAACGTTTCAGGAGTCGAGATAACTTTAAGAAATCGAAATTTATCCATTAAAATTTTTAATCATTAAAATTAAAATTTAATTACCTAAAAATTTGAAAAGTGTGTTAGACAATTTTTTTATAAATTCTTTGTAAATAATTAATGAAAATTGGTAAATTTTGTTGGTTTACACATATACAATGATGCATGTTTCCTGCGAAAATTTTATTAAGAAATTCCTATTATTATAAAAGTTACAACAAGTTAAAGACAAAATAATTAAATTATTTGAAAATGAAAAAATATTTCTTTTTGGCTATTATCTTCTAAACTATAATTTGTCTTTGAGATGCGAGTAAGGAATAATGAAGGTCTATGAATGAAATGAAAGAATTTTAATAAAAATATAGGTAACGAAGCGATTGGAAATTAACCATTTGAGTTACCTCGATTGTATAACCATTCGTAGCTTAATTAAAGGTATATATAATAATTATTGCTTCATGTTTCGTAATATTTGCATTGACTGATTTGTTATTTATGTGGCTAATCGGAGCGAGCAAAGCTGCCTGCGAGTCCTTTGTGTGGACTAAAATCGATTGTGATGAAGGTATATAGTTTAAGTTTTCGTATATACTGTCGCATATATACATATATATGTATAATTGTATATGTACACTTTAATGAAAGTTTACATTGACTTTCTCAATTTCGTGGCGTTGGAAATTTCACCGCAGTTAACTTAGCTCAAGTATTGCACCATGTCAACGCTATTACCAACTCAGCAATTACCACTTCACAAACCCTATCCTGTATGTCTCACTTGTCTGACACATTTTCCACCTTTACTCGCATTTTCTTTTTATTTTTTACATTTTCGCAAATTTAATTATTGCAGCTGAGGGGATTACTACAATAAACTTGAAAAAAATATTTATATACATTAACTTGCAATCCAACATTTGTTAACAAAAGGTTTTACACAGCATGTTCTGTATCCATAACGTAAAATTAATGTTACAGTGTTTTTTTTTTATGTAGCCATGTTGAGTAGATTTCATTTACCATTTCTCTCAGCGAAGAAAGACGATTTTTAATTTATAAAAAAATATTTAATTAATTATAATTAGTACGTGTATATACTTGAGTGTAAAATTAAGTCTATATAGACAGTAAAAAGAAAATCTTAAACCGTTTACACAGTCAGTTAATTTTGTGGCTTAAAACAAGACTAAGTCATTTTTTGGTCTTGAAATCAGTTCAAATTGACACTTATGTAAGCGGTTCCATACAAAAATGGGCTGAAAACAATACTTCTTTTTTTCAGTGTACTTATAAGTGTGAAATTAATAGTTTATACTTAATGTGTGAAATATTCCTTCTGGAATCGATATAGGTAACATTTCATTTCAACTTGCTCTTTAATTTCACGCTGTACTACTGCGACAAAATGTGAATTTATAATGAAGAAAAATATATATGCGAACTCTACATATGTCCATGAAACACTTCACTGGTTAATACGTTTAACTCTTCCCCCAAGGGATGTCTATCAGGAGTTGAATTTTTATGTTACGTAACGATCCATCGAAGTTTGAAAATACAATTAAAACTCTCGAGTTAAAAAAAGTTGAGCTAAAGAGTATTAAATAACTTGTAATATTATTAAAACTTGCAATATACTATAACATATATATTTCTCAACATTTATCAAAATTATGTGGGTAATTTTATTTATCTCCTGATGCAGTATCCTTGCCAATAAAATCCGTAAAATATAGGAATTATTCCTAATTCCAATAAACGGAGAAAATCAAGTTGCATCTATACTATAGTTAACCGGGGTAAGTTGGTGCATTCTTTAACTTGGTTAATAAACAATTCATGAAAAGCTTATCGCGCACAGAAAACTTGCTCTAGTACGATGGCTCCAAACGACACTATCTTAACTCAAACGGATCGTTGAATTCTGTATTAACTCGAACGGCTCGTTGTATTCTGTATCAACTCAAACAGCGCGTTGTATTTTGTATCAACTCGACAGAGTCTCTGTATAATGTAGTAACTCATTTTTTACTGAATTTGTAAATTTATTATTTTTGAATTCAGCTAGGTTGAAACTACCTTTTCGAAAATATTTTAATTGTTAATACTATTTTTATTATGTATATAAAAGATTTTTCCTTTCAACGCATCTCAAAAATGCTTATTACATTTCGTAGTATCTCGAATGCAGTAAAATGTTAGTGCGCTTGAGCAAACAAAGCATGGCTTCTCCGCAATTATCCGCGTTCCCGCAATGTTGACAAATTATCAATTGTAGAAAAAATGGAATTGCAGAAAGTTAAAGAAACGAATAGTGATTTAAATCCTACTCAACAAATTATTTATTTGAGCAATGTATCAGGTATGTACTGACAGAAAACTTTTAAAACAAAAAAAAAGTGAATATGAACATAACCTACAAATTGTGTTTAAGCTGTTTCTTCAAAATCCAAATTAAATTAGGTATAACTAGGAAATAATATCAAAAGAATTACATTTTCTATTTGCAGAGATAAATAAACATGCTTATTCTGCAATTGAACTCAATAAAAGGCCATGCTTAGTAGCCGTGATTGGAAGTGCTGGATTACATTCAGGAGGTATGTCAAATATAAAAAGTGTTTAAATGTAGAAATATTTAAAAATTGTGTACAAAGTAGTACTAGTTCTAAAAATCAGAAAATTCATTTTTCAATTTACACTCGAAAAGTAAATCACTTTATTTAAAAAATTTTTAAAAATTAATCTGGTTACATTTTTATTAATTTAATCACTTTTTAAAAATTTACTGCTTGTGAATAAATGTTTTGTAATTAGATTTTTTGTTTTCGTCGAAAAAATCATTTGATGAAAATTCTAATAAATACAGGAAATTTAAAGAAATTTAATTTTAAATATTATAAATTATTTCAATAATCTGATAGAAAGTTATATTCACATTTAAGTCAGTTAACTATGTTTATTTATTTTATTTATATCTAATTTATATCGAAAAGCAAAATTTACATTTTATTATAAAAATTTAATCTATAGATTAAAATTGTAATTTATAATCAGTTAAATTATATAAATTAAACTACTTATAGCATTTATTTTGTGATTTAAAAAAATAATTTATTTATATCTACACGGAAAAAGATCTGCAGCTGTGCTAACTAAGGCTGGAATTGTATGTACCACAAAAACTAGTAATATATAGGACAGCTAAAGCTTATAGTTCAGGATACTTATGAATTGTGGTACAAACATTGTAGTAATGTTTACCACAGTATGAGGTAAACGTAATACATCAAATAGTTGTTTACGAAATGTATTTCAGTTTCATTGACTACAAGTCTTTGCTACAAACAAATGGTAAATGAGTCTATACACTCATTATTTAGTACTATTTGAGATTTTTAAGGCAACTACAATAATAGATCTAGAAACTGCAAAATATGGTATTTTTCTGACTAGTTTACTATATTACATGCAATCCCAGCATTTTTTTTCCGTGTATGGATTTTTTCTTATATGTAACATGAGTTGAAGGTATTTAATAAACAAATAAATTAATTTTCATTTACAAAAATATATATAAAATTAAACTCTCACATGATTTTAAAGTAAGATATTAAAAAATTTTAAATATGTATATTTATAAATAAATATTTATATAATATAAATTAACACCAAATTTTATTTATAAAGTATCTGGTAATTATTAAATAGGTCAAAATCGTGCGCTATAAGCTTTCATATATATTAAAAAGCATATTTAAAAAAATTAGTTTTAAAAATATTTAGTTAAAAGCCTTCTGCAATATTGTAGAACTGAATTATTTAAGTTTGAATTTGTCATTGATATGTAAAGAAAAATTTTCGTTATATTGTTTCAGAAAGCACTGAAGATTCTCTTTGTTCTTTGGATTCAGGCATTGAACTTGTTTTTGAAGATAGCCAAATTGAAAATTTGACCGTTTTAAGTGAGACTCAAGATGCAAACGAAAATATTTCATCGTCGAAATTAATTATACCTGATTCAGTTTTGCGTGAAGCTAACGATTCAAATGAAAACATTTCCTCGTCGACAGTAATTACACCTGATTCAAATATATTGAATAAATCCTCAAGAAAAAGATCTAAAAGCTGTGAAAACTGGAAAGCAAATGAAGCAAAAAAAGCTCGGCAAGCCGGGCAGATGTATGTAGGTAAAACAGGAAAAACAGTAGAAGCGCGTAGTGTTAAACCGGGATGCGAAGAAAAATGCAGATTTTCTTGCAACAATAAATTGTCTGAAGAAGACAGATTGAATTTATTTCAAGAATTTTGGAGCATCGAAACTCATGATAAAAAGTGGGATTATATAACAAAACGAATTCATGTATTACCTATTAAAACTAGAACCACTAATTGGGAAGTTGTCAGGAATGAATCACGAAAATATAATTTTAGAGTTGCTGGAAAGGAGATAATAGTTTGTAAAACGATGTTTCTTACAACTTTAGACATAAACGACTCATGGATACGAACTGCACTTGAAAAACAAGGAACAGGAGGTGCAGTGAGCAAGGACACCCGGGGAAAACATTCTAAGCATTCAAAATTACCTTCAAGTTTGATTGAAAATATCAAAGAGCATATTCAGATGTTTCCCAAGGTACCGTCTCATTATTGCCGCAAAGATAGCGGGCGCGAATATTTAAGCGAAGATTTAAGCATTAAAAAAATGTTTGGACTATATAAAACATGGATGGCAAACCATAAATCTTCAGAAAAAGTGGCTACTGAACGACAATATAGAGATGTTTTTGTCAACAATTTCAATTTGCACTTCCACCAGCCCAAAAAGGACCAATGTGACGTCTGCTTTGCTTGGAAGCAAATGACACCTGAGGAAAAAGTAAAAAATGAAGCAAATTACAATACGCACACTGAGGCAAAAGATTTGGCTCGAAAAATGAAGGACCAAGATAAATTAAACGCAGCACAAAATTCTAGAGAATGCGTTGCTTGTTTTGATTTACAAAAAGTGTTAAGATGTCCTCGTGGAGACTCATCTGCTTTCTGGTATAAGCGATACCTTAGTATTTATAACTTTACTATTTACGATTGTTCTACGCACGAAGGATTTTGCTATGTATGGAATGAAACAATTGGGAAAAAAGGGTCGAACGAGATAGGTAGTTTTGTTTTTGACTTTATCGGAAAGAAAGTAGCAAACAATGTAAACAAATTTACATTTTACTCAGACAATTGCGGAGGTCAAAATCGGAATCGCTTTGTATTTGCAATGCTTTTACTTGCATCTGTAAGATTTAATGTAGAAATAAGACATCGTTTTTTGGAAGTGGGTCATACTCAGAATGAGGGTGACTCTATGCATGCTCTTATTGAAAGGAAAAGTAAAGCGATTTCGATTTTCTCTCCTGAAGATTGGATTACTATTATCAAAAGCGCGAGATCCACTAAACAACCGTATATAGTGACGGAAGTACAGCAAGAGCATATATTTGACTTTAAAGATCTTGTAAACAAACAACGTTGGGATACTGATGTAAATGGAAAGAAAGTATCTTGGTCAAAAATTCGCGAAGTTTGTGTAAAAGGCGACTCTCCAAATACTGTACGATTCAAATATAATTTTACTCAAG
Source organism: Ganaspis sp. Gsp50 (assembly GCA_011057455.1). Lineage (NCBI taxonomy): Eukaryota > Metazoa > Arthropoda > Insecta > Hymenoptera > Figitidae > Ganaspis > Ganaspis sp. Gsp50. The sequence continues at coordinate 11,218 of WNHD01000301.1, forward strand.
ATTATTACGAACTTTGTGTAACACAAGGCGTAAAAGGGCGACCTTTAAATTTAAGTAAATATGAATTGAAACCAGTGTACAAGGCCCCATTGCCAATTCAAAAACTTAAATCCAATGATTTACTTTCTTTATGCAAAATTGGTGCAATTCCTGCTACTCGTCATGCTTTTTATCACTCTTTAAAAACGACCAATAAAACAAATGATGACAGTGGCGACGAATCACTTTAAAAATAAAAACCTTTTATTTTTGTTTCAATTTTAAAAAATTCGAAATAAAATATGGTTATTATTACGCTAAGAAAAACAAAATGTGATTTACATTATAAGCATAATCGATGTGATAACTGTTAAATTTGTGATATTGTGAATTGCGTGCATTACAAGGGTGTCACTTCTTGTTTATAAAAATTTATGTTTGATGTTTCATCCAAGTTTATTTTACTATTTAACATTTAATTGTAATGCTTTAAATATTATTACTTTAATATTATCCTTTTCACGCAACGCTATTTTTAAAGTAAATTTTAAAAAAGTTCTATTACCGTCTGTCGTAGCTGTTTCTAAATTGTTAGTAGTTTGTACACTCGATTTCGTTATTTTGATTCTTGTAAGCAAATCGGTTTTGTTTCGTTTTCCTACATTATATTTTTTGCCCAGATATATTTTTAAAATATGTACAAGACGCGATATCGAGGACAGTGTAAACTTTAATTACGATACCAGTTTAAAAAATCAAAGAAAAAATTTGTAACAATATTACATTGTTAATAATATATAGCGTTTTGAATTATAACACTGTCTTATTTATTTATGTGCAATTTAAGAAAAACCATTATTTGCTTTCTGTAGCTTAATTTTTACTGTTTTTTTTTAAAATACAAAACATTAAATTTTACTAGATAAATTGTTTATTATAAACTCATTCCATTAAAATTAATTTAAATGTAAATTATGATTCACTGAATATATTTGCATAAATAGAATTTAAAATTTGTAATGATATATTTAAAAAAAAAATTTTTAAGTTTTTAATGGAAGCTTATTTGAAAGTTGAACTGTTTTCCAAAATAATTTTATAAAACTATAAAAATTTAAAAATTTACATTTTAATTATATAAATTACCATATTTTTAATTATTGATTTGCAATTCATAATTTTTTTATTAGTATTTTCATCTTATTTTTAATGCAACATAGAATGTAATTAAATTTTAATAATATTATTATTCAAATAAATTAATAAAATATTCAAATAAATTTATAATTAATAAATTATTCAGTAGAAAAAACTGTATACCGTATTTTGTAATAGACTTTAGAATTTTTTATGATCAAGGTGCCATTATTTATTTTTTATTAATAAGAAAATTGTAATTGTAACATAATTTAATACTACAAATTAGTTATACATGTTTCTTTTAACGTACTATCATATATTTTAAAACTTAAATGTTCAAAAACGATTTTTAAAACACTTCCCAATATTCAATAACCTGGTTCTTAAAATTGCATTTTCAGAGATACTACATTGTTCAGCGACTTTGTCGAGTTGATACAAAATACAACGCGTTGTTTGAGTTGATACAGAATACAATGAGCCGTTCGAGTTAATACAGAATTCAACGAGCCGTTTGAGTTAATATAGTGTCGTTCGGAGCCATCGAGTAGAGCTTTAATTTAAAAGAAATTCATAAAGTCTGGTTACCATAGTTATTTTTTGGCATTACTTTTTTTGAAAACCTGAAAATGCCCCAATTTGTCCCTCCCCAAAAAAATTTTTTTCTGTTTTCTGACAAAGAATTTAATAAAAGAATTCATTGCCATCTATTCACAAGATATCAGATTATATTTTCACCAAGCGAGAACTTTAAACACTTCAATATAAAAATTGTATTGATTAAAAAGTAGTCGTGGGAACAATAGCCCCTGGGTGGGTATAATAGCCCCGGTCGACGGTATTGCTTTGATGGATCGATTTCAATTGGTCTTTTCTAGAAAGGTTGTTAAAATAACGAATTAATGTGTGTAAATGTAACGCTCATTTACACGTTTTTACAAGATGGAGAAATTGATATTATATTTCGTTTATGTATTATGACTTTCTACGTGGAATCTATTGCACCAATAATATTGAATATAGAATGGAAGATGAGCAATCACTTTGAATGAATGAACTAGGAGTGATTGATCATTTCCCTTCATATACATTATTATAACAATTCTTGCGATTTAATTATCATTATTTAATTAAATCGTATTATGTGGACAATAGAATAGACTGATTCAAGAAACGTTAGGTTTGAACAATACCTCTTTGAATTAACAATGCAGTGTTAAATTTGATATTGGAAATGTATACTGAAAGTTGTGCAAAAATAAAGGAGATCAAGTTAAATGAATAGATACTGTAACAAATAAGAATCAGTGAACTGTAAAGCGCATGGACAGCATTAACGATTTTGGATGTGCTTCATTGGATGAACTATCGATTTGATACATTGTCTTGCAAAGCACGATAAAATTGTATAAATGCTTATTTGCACATTCTCTCTTGTCGGCACTGTTTAGAATTTACGACAACTTCATTTTCCAGGAGGAAACGTTGAAATAAAAGCTCTTCAGTTTTTACGAACAAAAGTTGCAATTCAAGAGTGTCAATGATGTAGAACAATTTCTGATGAAAAATATCGGAATTTGTCAAGTGCAAAAACAAAAAGGTGAAACCAAGCGATGATAAAATAAATAAAACACGCATAAAAACAAAATGAAAATATCGAATAAATAAAAGTGCATACTACATCTAAAGGAAAAATCAACACAAGCGAAATTCTGTATTTTAATTGAAAATTAACAGGATTTTTAATGACATTTTCGCAAAATTCGTCGCTGTGTGTATTAAATTCTAAACATGAATATTGTATATACTTTTGAATGATGTCACATATTATGTAATAATTTGAAGAAATATCAAGGTTTCTACAACTCTGGAAAACAAGGAAAACCTGTAATTTTCATGGAATTTTATTATTCCTCATGGAATCGTGAGAAAATCTCATAGAATTTTCATTTATACAATGGAAATTTATTTTTTTTACTTAAATTCCTAACTTTATTATTACTTTATTATTACTACTTTAACTATATTATTATTAAAAATAATAATATACTTTTTTTACAGAAATAAACTTCAAAATACTTCAAAATGTTTAAAAACACTTCAAAATATTTGAAATTACTTGCAAATACATTAAAATATTTTCAAATACTTCAAAATAGTTTATATTACTGTAAAATACTTCAAAATATTAAAAGATACTTAACATTTCTTTATAATGTTATTTCTAAATAATTAAAAATGCTTTAAATTATTCCTAAATATTCAAAAATACTTAAAATTACTTTAAAACATTTTAGAATACTTCAAAATATTTAAAAATACTTGAGAATACTATACAAAATGTTTAAATATACTTAAAATTACTTTAAGGTAAATGTCCCATTTCGTGATACTGTACCAATTTTTGTAGAGTTGCTTATAAATGTACAAAATTACATAAAATTTAATTATTCAAAATCTTGAAAATATATTTACTTGAATTCACTTTCCTTATTTTGTAGGCTAAATTATATTTAACATTCAAAATGTACTGAAATACTTAAAAATAATGAAAAGACTTTCTTCATTTTACACATTTTGACAGAACAGGAAAAAAATGACGATCACTATGTATTTTCATAGGAAAAAACAAATTGGTTGCACAATAATATTATTTCACAAAAAAGTTAATTATTAATTATATTTTAGGAATAAAACATTTATTAATATCAATTGCAATTCAGGAAATTATTACTTTTAATTTAATAAAAAAATTAGTTTGAAAGAAAATCATGAAACAAAGTTTCCTTGTGTTAACTGCGGTAAAATTTTTAGTATGACACTAATTGGGACATTTACCTTAAAATACTTTAAAAGACTTCAAAATATTTAAAAATATCTCGAAAAATATTTAAAATTTCTCTATAATATTTGAAATACTTAAAACTAATTTAAATTATACTTCAAAATATTAAAAAAATCCTTCAATTTCAAAATACTTAAAACTACATTAAAATATTTCAGACTATTTCAAAATATTTAAAAATACTTAAAGTTACTTTAAAATATTTCCAAATAATTAAAAATACTTAAAGTTACTTTAAAATATCTCCAAATAATTAAAAATATTAAAAAATACTTCAAATTACAACAAAATATTTGTTTTGTTAAAGATGAAAAAATATGCGCATTCTCCAGACAATAAATATTCTTCTTTTATGTGTTTCTGAAGAATGCGCATATTTTTTCATCTTTAACAAAACAAATTTTAAAATCGCCCGGACGTTAGACATATTTATTACAAAATATTTAAATTTATTTAAAATTACTTTAAACTTCTTCAAAATCTTTTATATTACTTTAAAAGGCATCAAAATATTTAAAGATACTTCAAAACAGTCCAAATTATTAAAACATTAGTATTTTGAGTATTAAAGATAAAGTATAAAAAGATTTTGAAAGTAAATTTAAAATACTTCAAACTATTTCAAAATATTAGAAAATATTTGAAAACACTTCAAAATACTTAAAATTGTTTTCCAATTAAGAATAATGACCTTGAATAATTTCAATTCCATAGTAATTTATTTTTTACAATAAACCTAAGAGCATTAAAAAACTTTCATTTTTTCAAAATTCTACAAAATCTAAATAATATATATTATGCCCTAATGATGAGAAAAACTTGAGTAAAGTGTTTAAATAAAATAAGGAAAAACAAATTATTTTATGAACTTATTATCTTGAAATTGTACAGTTATGTGAAAATCAGCATATACATAAAGAAACTAATGGATATTTTTCTATTCTTCTCATGGAAATCATGGAAAATACTCATGGAATTTTGTGAAGATAAATTTGTAGAAACCCTGAATGCATTTTGACGTAAATGCGTTTTTTTTAACAATAATAATAAACTTAAAATAAAAATGCAATTTATAGTTAACTTCATTGAATTCAGAGTCATCAACCTACAGCAAAAAGTAACTTCCGCGTTTCTACACGAGTGCAGAGTGCATCGATCACTCAACTAGCTCAACCTAATGCAGCGTAGGTAATGTAATTGCTTCCCCTACATATGTTCACATGTGAGAGAAAAACTTTTTACTATTAAATTTGTACAGAAAAGTTCATTTTTCAAATGTAATTAAAAATCTCCGACTCTGCCCTTAAGTTTATGTATTTATCTTTTCTTAGTATATTCGTGAATAAAGAATGAATTTTTTCAGATAATGGTATTCTGCAAGTTACAGCAGTACTGGTACTCTCTACATATAGACAAAAAGGACAAATTTGCTCACTCTCTCTTTATTCTCGTTCTTACCTATTCTTCCTTCTATATCTTTGTCCTCCACATTATCCTACTTTTCATTTATCCTCGTTATGCTTCTTTTTTATTTTTCTCTTCTCTAATTTCTTAACCTCTACCTTTTATGATTTTATCTTTAAGCCTTTCATCCTTCTACCCCATTTGCTTTCTCATTTACACATTTTATTTAGAGGAAGCTATTTACTTGATCGTTTTTTCTTTAACATTTTTTATTTTGAATTTATGAATACAGTCAACTCTACGAATAGTGCTGCAGATTTGCACAAAGGAAACAAAGGACGCTCGAGTGAGAACATAAGAAAAGCGGCACTATTCGCAGAGTTCACTGTATTTTATAAAATGTTGCTTCCTCACAGAAAAAGTGTTTTTATTTATGTTTCCTTAATTCATAATTTTTCATTTCTTTCTGGATTAGCAATAAATACATTTTTATAATTTCATTTATTGTAAGAAAGCAAGATTTAATTAATTTACTTTTTTACTTATAATTGTTTAATGTTTCATTATCACTTAACTGAAAAGAATTAGATTTATTTTAGGTAATTATTCGTTTTACAATTTTTGTTATTTCTATAATTAATTTTTTTTGGCAAAGACTAAAAATAAATTAATAATTAAACATATATTTTAATCATTCAAATTTTTAACGAATGTCGGATTTGAATTAGCATTTTTTGTTAAATTTAACAATTTCTATTTATTAATAATTTTTTTTTTACTAAAGAAAATAGAAAATAATAATTAATAATAACAATTGTGACGCGTCGCGATAAAAGGTATACCTAAGAAGCAAACGAATTTAGGTTATGTTTGGTGGTAGTTTTAACTTGACTATAGGGTCCTGTTTCATTATCTGAAATCAACAACAGGTGTTTCTTGAATAACTTTTTTGTATACTGCCGAGAAAAACTGTTTCTGTCAGCAGATAATTAAAAGGGAAGCTATTCAAGTTGAAACTACTACCAAACATAACCTAAATTCGTTTGCGCGCTTCTTGGGTAAATTCTTCGCGACGCGTCACAATTATATATGTTAATTAATTTGAATCATGTTTTAAAATACTTTATTCATATCTTCCTTCATCTTATTATTTTATAAGCCATTATTTTTTTCATATAAAATTTACTGAAATATTTTTATCGACCAATATTAATTTATTTTAATTCTCTTAACATTAAGATAAGTAACCTAAATAAAAAAAGTGTAGAATAATTATAAATTAAATTATATATTGATTATGTTTAATTTTTTGAAATATTTAACAAAAAATATTATTTGAAATTTTTAATTGATAAAAGAAAATCACATTTAATGTACAGAAAAAAATTCTTTTAATAATTTTAATCCTTTGTCGAGGGTTATCGATATTGTCAAAATTTTCGATGTTTTTATGCCATGTCCTTTAGATAGGATAAGAATGAATGTCAATTATTATAAACAAATTATCAGTGTTATTTATGCAATGTAATTATTTTATTTGGATTTTCTGTTTAATGTCACGCTTTTTTTGACGACACAATATATCTCTCAAATACTGACCGATTTTAATGAAATTTGGTGCAGTTAATACAGTCATAAAAATCTCAAAACAGACCAAGGGATGCTTACAATAGAAATACTCACTCAAAAAATTGTTAGCATATTTTTTTCTTAAAAAATACCGTTTATTTAAACAAAATTTGTTCTTCAATAAAAATATTAATTTATGAGTGAAAAGAATCGATCTTTACATTGAATTACATTCTCTAATATAAATTTTTAAATTATCGTGTTTTAATGGTAGTTCCTTTTGAAAAAATATCTACATTAAAAAATTTATTAGTGGAACTAAATAATCAATGGAAATAATCAATGGAGCCGTACATATATCACCAAAAATTAAATGAAAATACCATTTTCATGTTTGTTATGATTTTCTTGTCGATATGATATCTCGATAACACTTTGACCAATTTTAATGAAATTTGGTGGAATTATTATACAATCGCAAAAGTCTCAAAATCAACGTAGGGATTTTTAGAAATATACTTTTTTACTGCTTATTTAAATATTTCAAAATGTATTTTAATAGAATATTGTTTTATCAATTGATAATTAAAAAATTATTTGAACATCTTTAATATAAGTAAAGATTTAAGATGTAAAAGTTTAGTATAACTAAAGAAGTTGAGTATAACTAAAGAAGTTTAGTAGAATTAATTTAATTAACTGATGATTAAACATTATATCAACGACTGTAAAGATATGCAATTCTTCACCCTCACGAAATTTGAGACGCGTGCATGACATGTACTGATGTCCAAGACGGCCAATCAGAGCGCGGCACGAATATGATTGGTGAGGGCTCCACCCGTCCAAATGCATAAAAGAAGCGTGTTTCGCGGCGCTCGACGCAGTCTTCGACGGACAGCCGAGAGAGGTGGTACTCTCCCTGGGAGGCCAGAAGAGTCGCGCTCTCCTGGATGGCTCTCCCTCTACGACGAATCCAACGGTGGCACCGTTGGAGTAAAGGGTAGAACCCTTCACCACAAGTTGTCTTCACGTTTCTCGACAGAGCCGAGATTACCACGATTGATACTACGCCCGTTTCACGCGTCCAATGTCTAGCGCAGATTATATGTTTTTATTATATTCGTTTACGTTAATTTAGATTACTACGTTTATTCTTCGATTCGTTGCACGATGGCAAATTATCCTTGTTACGTACTATGCCACACGCATTTCGTAGTTTGCCCGTATTAATAATTTACCTTATCATTTGATTATATTAAATAAATTGTAAAGTAAAACCGAACTCTTTACGTATGATTATTTGTGATGGATCAAATCCTCCTAAAGAATTCTGGTTTCCGACGAGTTATGTCCGTGGCTTAAAAAGATTGAAGGAGTTTAACAAATAATGCGTTACACAACATAAATTTAATCGATATCATCCGGAAAAAAAATTTAAAGACCATATACCGCAACTCGAAAAAAAAATCTAAATGAACTCTTGGAATATTTCTATATAATTTTCAATTTTTTAATCACACTAATGGTAAGAGAAATGATACTTTATCGAGATTAAGAGTAGAATCTATCATTGAAGCAAAAAAAGAGTGAACGAAGTTTATTCTCGCTGTGTAATTAATCCTACCTAAAGAAATGTTGAACTTTTTCTCATTAAAGGTATTTTAACGAGTTTGAGGCACAATTGAACATAATGAAAAAGTGTCAAGAATAGAATCTTCATATTTACTTACTTTTCGTATGAAAAAGTAGCATCGCTGACTGATATTCAATTTAAAGTTTTGATGAGCATTACTTCTTTTAAATTGAAATCTGTTCTCTTTTCTTCCACTTTATTTATTCAGATTCATCTGCGAAACACAAAACGAATACTCTGGCAAAAAAACGAGATATGCGCCACGTCGTGATTTTAAAAGTTGACTTACTGTGCTTTTTATTTCAGTACAAACTTCTCATTTGCTAGTTATCGGAAACATTTTTTAAACAGAAACTTTACAAACCTAATTTTCAAGAATTTTACATTTCAGTTTAAAGAACAAGAATTCCTGTAGTTCTTTAAATCCACTTTTCGTATTACATTGTTTTTTTTTATATTAAACATGTATAACTCCAAATGTGTTTCACTTCACAGAATCTTTAATCAACATGATTGTTTGCCAACTTATCGTCCAATTTTCATTTCGAATATTCACCAAATTATCATCTTTTTAATGGACGTTCAATTTTTTTATATTTACTTGACCAATTTAATTTATTTTATTTTATTTATTTTAATTTTATTTTATTTAATTGAATTAATTTTGTTTTGATGAATATATTTTGTAAAACCAAATTTTCATTAATTCCTTGTGACTGTATTAGAAACAAAATTAATTGGATAAAAATTTATAATACCAGTTTTCAAAAATATATTTCTAAATAAAGCTTTAATAATAGCTGTGAAAAACACGAAATTCTATAAAGAGAACATGAATGGGATTCACCTGTCAATATTTGAAAGGAAATTTGTCCGACTAAACACTGATACATTCTACTTTCAGGTCACCAGTCACTATAGTGCCAATCGAGATTCATGTATAGGGACAATGAAAAAAATGATAATTACATTTTACGAGTTTTTTTGAAGAAAAATATATGTATTTTTTAATTCTTCCAAATATTCTTGGATTGTTGAGAACAAATTCATTAATGATAGCTACAAGATGATAAACATTTATGATATAAATGTTACAAAAAATTTAATAAAATTGTATTTTATTTCTAAAATTTTCTAAATAAAATTACTCTAACCGATGCTTTAATTTCTTTTTTGTTAGAATTTGTTTAATTGCAAAGCAGGAGTAATTTTGAACTCGCAGATATATTTTAAGAGGAATTTAAATAGAATTTTCGATCAAAAGATTTTAGAGAAATGGTATAGTTTGGTAGTGCAATGTAAAGTGAGTTAAATGTACGGAGTATTTGAAGTAACTAAAGCTATTGGGAAAGGATAAACTGGATCCTAGTTTATCTTTTAAATTAAAAGAAATAGCGCTTTTTTGAATGTTATTATATTTAAACTCAATTAAAAGCAAATATCCTTGTCAAGATTACCAAGCAATTTACAGACTCTTTTGTACATACTAATGGAATTTAAACAGAAGATTAAATAGCTTCACATACATTCCATGAAGATTTTTTTAAAACTCTTTTTAATGCTTTTACAGCTTCCTCAATAAAGATTTTCATGAAAATATTCCGGAAAATAAGGAACGTCCGTTTTCCATTATAAAAACTCCTGTGCGTTCGTTGTTCTGGAAACAAAATAACTGTGAGTAAAAGAGAGAGAGAGGTGTAGCGTGAGATATAACAGCAAAAATACGTGTATATAACTTTGCAAGTTGCCCTTCTTTTTTTGCTTCAATGCATCCCCTCAGTAAAATTTGTGCCTTTGTATTTACAAAGAATAAAATAAAAGGATACAAAGAATAAAATAAAAGGATACAACGAATAAGATAAAAGAAAACAACGAATAAGATAAAAGGATTTTAACATTATCTCGATAAAAAAGAAAACCAGTACGTTTGTTTTTCGATATTAGTATTTATACTTAGTGAAACCAAGTGAACCTCAATTTTAAAATCATAAATTTACTCAATCGCGTAACGAACCCATGACGTTTGAAAGCGAAATTTTAAAGAAAATGTCAAAAGTGGTGAAAATGAATTTTGAAATTCCCGCTACAACAGTGGCGCCACTATAAGACTGTTTTCTTTGAAAACAAAAGCAGTCTCGCGTGTGTTTGTTTGTCTTCTTTTCATCTAATCAGCGCAAATTATTAACAGTGTATAATCGAATTTAGAGCGCTATAATACACCTAAAAATTATAATGCAGCAGTTCTGGTTTGACCATTTCGAAAACCATGAAATTTCGATCAGAATGATAGCAGAATACTCTCGAGCGGATACAACGTTCCCCTTCCACGCACCGGCACTTTCCTATTGCACTCATTGCTTCACACGTTAATCGGAGGCGAGGGCGGCAAGATGAGGGAAAGTGCCGGCGCATGGAAGGGGAACGTTGTTTCCACTCGAGAGTCAACGGCCAGGCGTAATCTGAAGCAAAACAAAACGTGACACCCAGTAGTTTATACCAAATGTTTTTAACAATAAATAATAGTGTAACATATAAATAACATAAAATTAATTTTTTTATTTTATGCTGTAATTTTAATTACTGTGAGGCGATAATATTTTCAAGATGTCTGCCACTGGAGAAATCAATTCGATGCGCAGACTGTGTTAACTTTGGAATCCGAATTGGCCAGACCATACTGCTTACAAGTAGAGCTAGAGCATGCTAATATGCTGCTTTTATAGCCTGAAAGTGATCAGAGACATGCGCTGATTGACTCCAAGAGCAGGTGAAGTTAGATCTGATTGGCTTACGACAGGATCACGTGATCGAAAGCCTGATTGCAGGCGGACTGCATCTGACCATGCGCAATCGTACGTGACAGTGCACATGCGCACAGTCTTCTGAAGAGTGGCGCACAGTCATTACATTTAGCGACACCCTCCCCAAAGGGACATAGCCTCTTCAGAAACAGAAGTTTTTTGCTGACTATCAAGTCCCGCTACTTCTCTTACTAATCACAATTCTTTTTCAATTTTAGCTGGTTCTAGCCATTTAAATATGATTTCTAATTTAAGAAATCACATTTTTAATTAAAATTAAAGAATTTGTGCTTCTCTCTATTTTGTAGATAAACAAAAATATAAAGTTTTGGAAAGATAATCGAAAGAATCGATTGAGTCGACTTGGCGCTAAAAGTTAAAAGCAAATCTGAATTGCTACTCGATTAAAGGTCAGTGTTAACCCATAAAAGAAGTATCCAAGTTTAAAAGTAATTTTCGCAGGGTTCGATCCAGTTGTGGCTGAAATGTTCTTTTCAAAGTTTAAAAAGTTTTAGGCGAACTTTGAGAAGTAAAAGAGGCTCTCAAATGATCTCGTTATTTCCGCTTAATTAAAGTAACTTTTCTCAGGACAAGTTTTTAACGAGCATGTTCTTCTGTCCGTTTCCAAAAGTTAGACCACAATAAACCGCAAATTCCGCAGATTTTAATCACCTCACTTCTTTGCATTGCTCAAAGAAATTTCTTTACAATAGTGTCTTTAAAAAATTGTCATCTTTTTTGACAAATTTCATAAAACGGTCCATATTGGATGAAGAAACTTTTCTCATTTTCCAGTAAAAGTGCGTGTTAAACTTTAATAAAAGATTACTTCAGAGGAAGAATTTCTTTAATTTCAAAAGTATACTTTTGTTGATAAATTTAAGATATTTTTAGATCCTTATCGACTTCTTGACAAAAAAAAGTTGATGCTTATGATACGAAACTCCTTGGAGATTCACTTTCAAAATTATGGCCTTTTCTCTCGAACTGGATTTATTTAAGTCTTGATACAGAAAATTAAAAAAAGCAGCAACAATAAAATTTAGAATGCAGTAAAATTTTGCAGTTGAATGTATAAACGGAGATTTTTCTTTATCTAAAAGTAAATAGAAAAGTAAATAGAAGTAAATAGAAATTCTATATCAGTTGAAATTGTCAATTGGAGATATTTTAAAGTAATTAAATAGAAAGTAAATATCAATCAACTCAAAAGTTAAATATTAAACCCGCAAACTATGATAGTAATATTAAAAACATTTTTAAAGTAAATACATATTTTTACGTATTGACTTAATTAAATTAAGTACAATCGTTTCTAAACTGAACATTTTAAAGGATTATAAAAGAATATAAAGGAATATAAATTCCTCTATTTTTTAAAAAAACACTATTTACAATTGGAATTAGAAAAAAAGATTCGCCACAAGTATTTTTACTATCATCGCTGTATCAGGTAGGCCTGGACAAAACGTGCTCTCAGTGAGCTCTCGAGCGGAGACAATCTTCCCCTTCCACGCGCCGGAATTTTCCTCCGTCTTTCTACACTCACCGTATCACACGTCAATCATTGACGAGTGAGGCAAGACGAAGGAAAGTGCCAACGCGTGGAAGGGGAACATAGAGCACGGTCAATGAGAGCACGTTTTGCCCCAGCTTAGAACAACCTACACGATATAAAAAGTATTATAATACAAAAATAAAGGTTTGAAAGGAAAAGGAATGAAAAAAGAAGCTTGGTTTGCGAAATAAAAGAATCTGAGAACGAAATAATCCATGAATTTATTAAAAATAACACAGAAATTCAAAGTGACACAACAAATCAAGAAATAAGCCGCTCTACAACTGAATAATAATAATAATATAATAGGTCTTGACAATAAACTTATCACAACTGTGGAAGCACCGAAGACACGTCTTCGAGAAACTTCCTTCTGTACTGAGATGCTATCACGAAAATGGTATATTACGCGTATCTCTAATTTCTCTGGCGCTCATCAAAAGTATTTGATGCATCGACCTATAAGCATCACGCGTCATTATCTAATTCAGCGAAAGAAAGCTTTGCTGATCCAATCTATGTTTTCAAATTCATCTTCTTACAAAAATTTCGTTGCCATGCAGCAAAATCATATCTAAAGAAAATTCTTATGGAGAACGCTTGAAACTTTATTTTGCTAACTTTTATACAAAATGATTTTTAAGGAGCAGCAAATGGTCATTGGTTTTTAACGAATGATCCTTTTAAAATAGTATTTTAAAGCATTTTTATAAAGAATGGTCTGAAAAATTCTATCGAAATTCTGCAATTCTTTCATCACGAACACACCCAATTTTTTCATAACCAATATCTTCAAATTCTTTATAAAGACTACATTTAATTTTAAGAACAAATTGTATTTTAAATTCAATTTAAAAAAGTTTTAAAATTTAAAAAAGTTTTAAAATTTAAGAAAAGTTTTAAAAAATGGTTCCACGAAAAATTATTTTTATAAAGATTGGTCTGAAAAGCTATCTCGAAATTTTTTCAATACATATAATAATTGAAAACATTTATTAAACAACTATTGAGAAATATATATTAAAATTTTAACGGATACATTGTTCTATAGATATAACTTCGTTTTTCCTAAAAGAATGAAAGAAACGTCTACAAGAGAAAAGAGCAATTGGATCAACAAGCTTGTCTGCGAAAAGAGCAAAGTATTTTAGTACTTGAACAAAGGTACACCAAAAATATAGCTTAGTCCATAAACAGTGAAAATATTCATGATTCGGTCAAACAAGTGAAGAGATTTTTGGTAAATTTTCACTTGACTTAGTCGAAGAGCGAAAACATCTAAAGAAATAAAATAGTACTTTTTGCTTTTCAACAAATGACGCCGTTCAACTACCTTTCAGAGAAACTCTTCTACGGATTCTAACTCACGTTCCGAGTAACTTAAGAGCTTAATTAATTACGATACCGATAAGAACAGCGAAGGAGAAAGCTCACGCTGCAAATTTGATTTTTATTTATAGTCGTTTCTTTCAAGAAAATTCTTATCATTTTTAGTGTACAAAAGACGACTATAAATAAACAACTTTATGGCAGAGTTGTCAAATCCAATGTATACAGTTTCAACTCTCCTTTTATTTCTCTTATACTCGTTATATAAGAAGCTTTTTCATCCTCAATCGTGATCTTATAGGCACATGTAACGTACTCAACAATGTTGTCTACAACTAAAAAAACAACAAGTTAGATTTTACAATAAACATCTGTAAGTTTGATAAAACTGGGACTTTGATTTAATGCCATTCATTCACTCTCAATGAAATTGCACTAATTGAAAGTACCAGTCCATTAAAAACAAGGATCATTTACAATATTTGGTGTATTTCTGATTCTTGGAAATACTCTTTGATTAAATCGTGTTAGATTGGAGTTAGCTATTAAGTGCTTTTGGTGCATTTGGCATTTTTTGGTTTATTAGTAAGCTCATCGTAAAGAACGATTTCAAGGACTTTCAAAGGACCTTCGAATTTTCGAAAGGATTCCAATTTCGCACTTTTCCGCTTTCTCAAACATCTACATTTGACCTTTTACTTTTTCCGCATTCTAGCAAACTAGAGGAGAAAATTGGAATCGTCTTTCTTTCACTTTCTCGCTAGTCATTTTAGAGTCATTTTTTTCATTATTTTCAAAAAAATAGACGTCAAGATGATTCTATTTTATTTTCAAAAGAATACTGCTTAGAACCAAACATTCATTAATGTTTTAAAAAAAGATTTCGTTGAACAAGATATTTATATTTAGGCTTATCAATAAGCACTTGTTTTCTGAAAGTATTAGTTAACTCGCGTTACTTATTGATTCCCACCAAATCGCTTTTTCATAATTTAATTTATTTTACGAAAATTAAAAAAAAAATACATAATACCAGAAGAAATAAATGTTCAATTAAGAGAAGCAAACAAGTTTTTGACACAATTTCCATCCACATGAAATTAATTCGATCAACAATGTACCATAAAATGTATTTTTAATCAAAAATTCCAAAGATCGAAATATTCATATAAAATTTTGTTTTATTTTTTTGGAAAAAAGCTCTCTTATTTATTCTTTATGAAAGCCTAGGCTTTAGTCGCCCAAAGTAGTCACGAACTTGTTGAGCGGACGCGACCCCGCCCACTGTGACTCCGCCCACTCCGCAAGGTAGAGGCACCGCTCACGGCCAACAGGCAGAAAAGCTTTGAAGACAACTGTTAAAAAAGGCTCCAACTATTTATGTAACAAATTTTTACTTCTCCATACATTTTAGATTTTTTGCATCTAATTTTAAACTTTTAACTTTGTACTTTCCATTTAGTATTCAACTTAATTTCGGTGAAATTAAAATTAAGTTGATGCAAAGTAAAAATTAGTCTAATTTGAAAAATTGAGAATGTCGTTATACAGTTGAATATTATATAATTATTATTGAATAGTATTGAGTGAAATTAATTTCAGTCGAATGGAAATTTTTGTCAATTCAAAACTTTAGGGTAGAATTTACAATTTCTTAGCTATTTAAATTTTCCAAAATGTCTGCTATTTTACTAAATTTGGTTCTAGTGGTAAAAGTACGTTTTTAGTATATAAATTTTCAACTCGTCCTTTTGTCTCTTGTCGGATATTTCTCGTCTTTCTCTTCATCACTGAGTTGTAATATAATTGCAATTTTTGCTGCAAAATAAAAGTAATAATTGAACACCGATCGTCTTTACGATCTTACTTTTTTTACTCACGTGTAGTCGATGTTTACTCGAGGCAACGTCGCTCGCCCCAATTAACACCATTTTCTACGTTAACAATGCGAACTAATTACAGATTACGAGCGAAAACTAGCAGCGTTCGATCAAGGGGAAATAAACGGAAAAAATCTCCATTAGACAATCATGCTTGGTCATTTCAAAAATTGTAATAACAATTTCGTTTCTCATTATTTCTTTTCATATTTTCACGTGACTTGTGCAACAGAAACTTAACCAAAATTTTGATAAAGTAATTTCCGTGAAATTTATTCTCGAGGATCGACTGCCGGTTTTCTGACTCGCAGAATGAATTTGAATTGGACACATTGATGTGCCAGAGGAGAACGGTGCTTATCTTATGATTTAATTCTACTGAAATATTTCTATCTATTCTTATAATTTACTCATATTATCTATTATCGTAAGGCATGGAGTATGTTACTTGTGTCGAGTGACCTCACTCCTTCTCGTTAGACTTTAAAACCTAATGTTATACCTATTGCTTATCGCTTGAAATATTTTCTTCTTGTCGTAAACCAATTCGTTGGAAACTATTTTATTATATACCTAAATATACAGGTATGTATGCATAAATATTTCTCTATTCCATCGAACGGAGAAAGAGTCCCGACACTTTCTTCCTCATCCACTTTTATTTAAATCTACTTTTGTTCTCGTATTCCCTTTTCAACACCAATCAAATTGAGATACGAACACTTGTTTAGTATTCGCGAGACGTTTTCCCGTATTCATCTTGCATGCGATTAAAAACACGAAAGGTATAAAAACGAGAGAGAGAAAAACAAATTTAACAAAAAGAGTTGTCGAACATCATTTTAATACATTACATTCCACAATTATTCCGATAATTTACAAATTTATTTGGTCATAAAATCAAAATGAAAACTCCCAAAATTTGGATCATCAATGCTTTTTTTATTCTAAATTCCGTCTATGCAATTCACCATGAACATGGAACATTACTGTAAAGTAAAACTATCTTTACTTTAAAGTAACGATCCATGTTCATGGTGAAATGCATAAACGGAATTTTAGAACAATAAAGCATTGATGATCTAAATTTTGGGAGTCTTTACTTATTTGACTAAAGGCCACAAAAATTTTGAAATTACTTTGAATGAAAAAGGTCTACAAAATTTAATCTTAATTATTCCGATAATTAAAATGCAATTCAAAATTGCATGACTTGCTATTTTTTTTATGAAAACTTTTTGTATAATCTCTGCACTTTTTCAGAATCATGACCACCACCAAACAGTCGTTTTTTCGCTTTTAATTGAAAAACTAATTTTTAAACTCTGAAATCCGATTGGAAAGAAAACTAATTGAAAAATTTTGGTTGGAAAAAGTGTCCGCCAATCCAGTCTACCACAAAGACTATAAAAACTGCAGTCTGTCAATCTCGAACAAATCGGCAACAATGATGTAAGAATGAAAAGGAAGTTTTCAAATATGTATGAATTCTTTTCTTCGAGAGGGAGATTTTCTTCAAACAAGCTTTACACTTTCACGATTGAGTGCCTTCTTTGCAGATCGTATTCAAGGCTCCGCTCAGATATTAGCAATTCTAACAGTCGCTTTCATCAGTTATTGGCATCCCACTTGTGATAAAATTCACGTTACACGCCAATAAAATAGACTCTAAAATACACACGAGTTGGGATCAATTCCACAAACTGAGAAATTGCTAAATAAAAAGAAAATTGATTCTCATCATTAAACCACGTCAATTTGAGGTTCCACACAAAGCCGTAAAACGCCATCTTTTACAAACGTTCCATAAAATAGGCATTTTACGATTGTACCACTTTAATCAATTTCTTGTAATGGGAGTTACAAAGATAAATTTTCCCGCCTTTTTTACAAATGCCGAAGAAAAAGAAACCGATTTTTATGAACTCTTGAAACGCATCTCGTTCATGCAATAAAAGGAAAAAATGCACCTTCAAAATTTATTCACTTCTCGAAACAAGATCTGTTTGAGTCTTGTGGCAGTCTTGATTCTGACAATCGGATGGCGTAAAAAAAGGTTTTTTTCTTTAAAGCATAAATCAGGTGACATCATTCTCGCCTGAAACTTTGGAATGGAATTTGTTGAGTGGTTTTTGTGTGTCTTGGGTCTCGTTCTCTGTTCGATTGCAATTCGATCACTAGTCGTATGAACTATCCATTATAGGCGCTTGGTATACGCGAAGGGGCAAAGAGCCCAAGTCGCAAAATCACCATCACAAGACTTTTGTTATCGCTCGAAGAAGTCGTCTTTCTATGGTATAGCTATTTACAAACGTTCTCTACGAGAGCGACAACTACGCGCGGGATTTCTCGATAATGAAACTCTTGGTACAAATGAGTTTTGACTTTTAATTGCAGCCATCACCCTCACGTACTCAATCATTATTCTATCTCGCTTACAGCATTTACATTCTCATCAATAATGAGAAAGTATTTTTTAACAAATCGTCAAGAACATCTCGTGTCACGACACCCAAAATTCCCATTAAGAATTCCCCCGACTCACAAGGGACCGAGGAACGGAATTCTAAACTCCAAGAATTTCTTCTCCATCCACAATTTACATACCAGCTATTTCTTCCCTATGCGTTTTACATTTCTTCACAGAAAAAACTGTTCTGTGAAAACTGCAACGCGGTTTTGTGGAATGCACAAATAAGTGTGCTTTGTAATCTACACAAAAGTGGTTTGGGAGAAACACAAACTGACTTGTGTTAATCCTAAGAAATTCAGTAATGCGCATGAGCCACGCATGCGCAAAGGAATCAGGTGTTCGCATTCTGCATCATGTCGTTGAGATTGTCGCATATATAGAATTGCTTTGTGTTTTTCCCAAACTTGTTTGTGAAGATCACAAGTCCCGTTTTGCAGAAGGCGCAAGTAGTTTCAGTGAATTTCACAAAACATTTTTTTCCGTGTACTTTCACGGATTCGTAAATTACGGACGTGGAAAGGAAAAAATAGCGTGAATGTTAATTCGTTCAGGATTTAATTTTCTCGGATTGCGAAGCCTTTGATTCAACGAGATATAAATTAGAGTGCAATTACATATTTTTCTAATTAGAAAAAATGCGAATAATGCAAAGCCTCTTGCGTGAGCTCGCTAAAGTGAAACAAAATAGAAACAATTTTTTGAAAACCTTGGATAACGGAAAATAAGCTTGAAGTACAAGATTGTTAAAACGAAAATATACACTAAAAAAATTAAGTCCTACAGTAAAATCACATAATAAATTCAATAACTTGAGACAGGAAAAATATATTTTTAAAGACAATAACGATTTTAAACTACTACATTTCTCTACATTATTCAAATGAACGTAGTTTTAATGGCACATTAAACTTAATTTAAAACGAATAATATTTTTCCAGAAAAAATTAGCTTGCATAGTAAATAAAACACGTCCGGAATTGGTAATTTTAACATTTAGTTTCTCAAGTCCTTTTACTACCGACATTGTTCTTAAAACTAGTAACATTTGTTAAACGAAACATCAAATTGCAAAATTTGTAACACATCTGTTCAAAGTAACACATCCCAAAGTTTCGAATACTTTTCGATAATAATTTTTCTGAATCGAGAAATGCGTCAAAAAACATATTAAAAAATCTTTTACTGTTAAGAAAATCTCTTTAATTTAGAATCAAACTAAAGAATAAAATTTACAAAACGTGAATAATATTTGCTCTCACAATTTTCTAAACACGAGTTCGTCCAATCACATAAACAATTTTTAAACATCACATTTTATCAGTCTTGTCAGAAACTGAAGCACAATAAAAATTTTCAAAAACTTGGCAAAAATACTTCAGGGGAAAGTAGTTTTTGACAAAGTTAATTCTTACAGTAGTATAACAATTTTTATAAAATATAATTTTCATCTAGTTATTAATTTAAGATTGTAATTAAATTAGATAATCAAATTCTTAAATATAATTAGATAGATAAATTCTTAAAAATTAACAAAAGTCAATACTTTTGGTCATCATTTTACATTTTCAATCAGTAGAATCTAAAGAACTTGAGAAACTAGAATAAAAGGTGAAATAGCCGTTTCTCGTGCCCTTTTAGCCAGGAAAGTTGGCATTTTGGTGCATCACTTTTTAAAAAGTGTCCGCATACGAAACTCGCGATTATTGACGCTAACAGATATTTT
This sequence comes from Ganaspis sp. Gsp50, assembly GCA_011057455.1. Taxonomy (NCBI): domain Eukaryota; kingdom Metazoa; phylum Arthropoda; class Insecta; order Hymenoptera; family Figitidae; genus Ganaspis; species Ganaspis sp. Gsp50. Next base: position 31,555 of record WNHD01000301.1, read on the forward strand.
ATTATCTTGACGCAAAATGAATGATGCGATAAATCGTATAACGTTTTTATAGGCCCGTTTTCTCGGCCTTTATAAAATCATATATTATATATATATCACCAAATCAACAAATAAATATCCTAAATATATATATATGTATATATATTAAATATGTATGTAATATAATAATATGCTCTCCCAACAAATAATATATAATATGTTCATCTATTCGAAATATTTAATATAATAATATATTAGGCTGATCTATGTGAAATCTACCCTTGTATCCCGGAAGGGCCCGGACTAATTCGCCCGTTCATTCTGCCCTCTCTATTTTTCAAAACATTTTTTTTTCTCATTCATTATCGTCATTATCAATGTCGTCGTCGTAATTAACTTTTTTCCAAGTCCCCGTTTCTTTGCCCTTGACATCCCTCTTGATCTGCAACTCACAGCCAACCAATTCGCGGACCCACAACTCTGTAAGATCAAGCCCCGCTTTTTTAACGTACGCTTTCAAATTCAAATTGCAATTTGGCCAGTTCGATTTTCAATTTGGATTTCTTGGAATCATTACTTGGATTTAAATAGCTACGTGAACGGAAATTGTTTAAATCACAATAATCTGATTCCGGTGTTCTTTGTTTTTTAGATCCCGGGCTAGGTTTGTCGGACCAAAGTAGTCACGAACTTGTTGAGCAGTCGTGACTCCGCCCACAGTGAAGCCGCCCTCCGAGAGGATTGGCGCTCAAGTAGTGGGGCGCTCAAGGTCAAGGGACGCGAACTGCAGGCATAAGAAAGAGAAGGAGAGAAATAATTATTTTCCACTCTCGTCTCTACTTTTGCCCACAGTTGCTTCAATCTACTTTTGCTCCCATTTCCGTCATTCTACTTTGGTCTCACACACTAAAGTGAAGCGAAAAATTTCCGCACACCAGTTTCCGCATCTTCAAATCCGACAGTGTTCAATTCAATTCAGAAACAGTCCAAATTTGAAAATCAAACAGCCACTTTCAATTTTTTCCCAGCTTCCTTGATAGAAAGAGTTTTTTCAATGCCCATTTCCGCTTTCAGAAAGAAACGCTGCGATAAGATCGTCCTGTTTTATTGGACAATACTGCTTCGTTGGATTTTTCTGTCAACTTGAAAAAGAAGACTCACTTTTCCGGACTCACCCACGCAAATTTAACTTAGATTAAATTCTAGAGAATAGATAATTATTGCACTAAGTATCTGGGGCGGGCGCGAAACACTACGCTCGCGCATAAAGTGTCTATAAGGAGTTTTTCTTTTTAAAGAGGAAAAAACTGCCCTTGTACGACGAGGCGCGTCACAGCCAGATTCTCGCGTGGCCGTCATCCTCTTTTCATGACTTTAATCTCGGATTTCGGTTCGCCGAGATTTTTTTTTTCCAGAACACCTCGTCATACTACTCACGCTTTGTTTTTTCATTATTTTACTCAACCTTTTTACTGACTGTCGTTGGCACGGCCATCGACTTCACATTATCAGACACGTACTCAACATTTCTTTCTTTTTTGCCATAAATAATCAAAATTCAGGACCGAAATTGAAATTTTGAATCAAGATGGTTTTGAATTCAGCATTTGGAGAAATTCGAAAAAAAGGATTTTATTTGATAAAGGAAATTTCAGGAATTAGAAGAACGGATGGAAAGGAAATTGATGCTGAGGTTGTAATAGAAATTTCTCGAAAGTAAAAGCTTTGTTTCTGGATTGCTTATTAGAGTCTGAGCACGTGTCTGAATTGAAAGTTGCAATCTGCGTAAGACTAGTAATCCGGTCAAAAGACCGGGAACACATGAACTGACTTAACTCCCGAAGACCTTCTGCATCTTCCGTAAAGCCTGTGGATTCAGTTAAGCAGCCAGAAGCTACCGAATATTGTCGTGGATAGTCTCCAATTTCAAAAGATTAGCTATTTAATTCGTGGTCTCGTCTTTTCAAGATTTTTTTTAAAAAGTCATGAATTTAGTATGAAGCGGGGTTAAAACTTTAAACTATCATCTAAAGAAAAGCGCTACACAAAATGCAAACGTTCGCTTCTTTTTACGGATTCCCAGAGACTCTGAAATTTAAGATTTCAGCAATAGTGAAACGAATATAAATGTCTCGCATAAAGATACGACTCGGATTTAGAATACTCATGAAACTTGGAATACCATCACTGTATATTGAAAACTTAGTGTATTGAAACTTTTGAAACTTGTGGAAAACGACACAATGAATTCTGAATAATAGTTCGATCTTCCAAGTTCGATTTTTAAAAACGAGAGCAGAGATGTACTATTTTTTGAGATTACGGAACATATTTAGCACTGATTATTTAACATTAATTGCGTTTTCTTATTTTTTGGCATATTTTTTGGCTTTGAAGCTAAAGTCCCGCTCGATAAAGAGTCCCGCGTCAAACCTTTTCAAAGTCGAATTTTGAAACTTTCAATTCCGTGGTCCTCAATCACACTGAATTCGTATGTCACGCTGGTGACAAAATGTAAAATGTTAATTAAAAGAAATAGAATCAGCACATCTCTACGAAGAATATTTTTGCAATTCAAGACACCCTCGAGTACGAGAGTGAAAAGACTGACCACGAGAAAACTCGGTACTTGGCACACATTTATCGGATTTTCACAGACAGGCTTGAAAGACGAATTTAAACCTAGAAAGCGCTTAACGCGAGATGGTTTCCGGCGGTTTGCCTTGAATGCAAAGTCACGAGCCTGAGAGTCCGGATCTGGCAACTAAGTGCCCGAGCGGGATTTCTAAAGCGTGACCTTCTCGTCTTGCATCGTTACATTAATGCTCGGAGATTTGCATTGTGCTAACAAAAATCGATCGATCTCTTTTTTGTTCATCAAGTCGGAATTTCGAAACAAGCGTCGCAGGGAAATCCACATCTTTAGACTCGTCTTTAGAAGAACGATCTATCCGGGATTTCTCGAAATCCCGCATCCGCCTCGAGTTTCCGCTTTCCAATTAGCGAGGGGAGATAATTTTGAATTACATCTTGAATTGAAATTCTGATTAGGGATTAAATTGGATAAAAGAGGACGTGGGCTAATTAGAAAATGCATCGGATTCGAGAGTTTTGGTGTCGCCTTAATGCCAACCTTGAAGCCGAGCTTGCAGGCTGCTGAGACCTTGGAGTGCATTTTCCAGTAGAAAATGAGGACGACGAGCTGATCACAAGTAAGTGGCAGCTGCGGCGGAAGTGGCGGCTCGAAGGGTGGCTCGGAGAGCGCGATGAATAGCTTGCAATCTCATTATGCCTCCGAGATTTTGGTCCTGGTGAGTCTCCTCCTCGTCTTCTTCCTCCTCCTCCTCATCCTCATCCAGGTTCTCGCTCTCATCCTGGCTCCCATTCTGCTTTGGGTTCCGGAGGTGTTGCTGATGACGAGGGTGCGGGAGGACGCGGCGAAACATTAGGGTGGACTGCACCCCGCACGCACCCCTTGCCCCCTCTCACTTGTCCTCGGACTCGGCCATTGACGAAGGTTCGGTGTCCTGCCTTTCGCTAAAAACAAACGACGGATCTCCATTAGTCTCTGGGGAAATTGGGCAAAAATTGCAATAGTGCGGGCAATATTCCATTATCTGGAATTGTCTACAGCTTTTGCTCTCACTTGGTTTCATTAAAAAAAAAAAATAATTGCAATCGTTATAAATAGTTTTATAATTAATTTTTGTTTATCTTTAGAAATGTCATTAAATTGTTTATAACGATTGCAATTATTAATTTTTATAATATTTGCCTAAAAATTGAAAAAATATTATCGATTTAAGTAAATTCTTTAAAAGAACGAGCTTTAAACAATAGAAAACAAAGGGACAGTTTATTTGTTAAT